>JAVSCE010003197.1:0-11577 GCA_032199065.1 Smutsia gigantea | reverse complement strand
AGTTTTCCCTAGTTTTTCATGACCTTGATCTGTTGTAGAGAACTGGCTCGGTTTTGTACAATATACTTCAGTTTGGTTTCATCTGATGTTTTCACATGATTTAAATGGGTTTATGAATTTTTTTGAAGAGTACTGCAGGTATGATGTGCACTTTTTATGGCATCATGAATTCATTGTAGGATACATCTTATCTACATGGCTTATTTTTGATGATGTTAAACTTGGTCACTTTGTGGTGTCTGCCAGATTTCTCCACTATAAAGTTACTATTTTTCCCTGCTCAACACCTTCTTATGGACAGCTCCCCAGACTCAGCACATGTAAAACAAATTCAGTATGCTCATCATCCTCTCAGAGACCTGCATCAGAAACCAGGAAGTCATCGAGCACTCCCTTCTTTCTCTCACCACCAACACTTCCAAATTTCCCTACTTTCTCTATTAATACTTGTTAGCTGCATTGTTGACACACTTCCAGTAACAGGAGATTGAAGGTTTGACACTTGGATGTTAAAATAAAACTCCCAAAATAATATTAATAACACACAAATCATATTAATCAAGACAACATAAAATGCCCAGGAGAAAGCTAAAGAATTAAAAATGAGACCCACAGTGTTCCTTAGCAAAACAAACATCTCGATAAAACTAAAACTAGAAAACACAGCAAAGTGGAAAACCTTTTCCTCAAAGAAACCTGGGCCAAATTCTAAGGCAGAGGCTCACTGATAATTTACCCCTCTCCCTTGCAAACCAATGAACAGGCTGGGAGCTTACTATTTGGTAAGGATTCATTAATGCTTGTTGCATGGTTAGAAATATGAACAGATGATTAAATCAGTCCAATTTCTCAAAGATCTGAGTGCCCTATTGTTGGAAGAGAAGATAGACAAAAGGCAAAACTTAATCCAGGGACCATATTCCTCCAGCTCTAGAACTTGTCAATGGAGAGGACCTGCTTCAGGGGGTATCTGCCGCAGTCCCTCCCATGCAATCTGGTGCTGACTCAATTCGGTGAGAGGACTGACAGCTCTCATGAAGCTTGGCCCTAACAACCTCTGAGAAACCCCACTGCAAGCCTGCCTGAGTCTCTTCTTGAAAGTTTCTAAATGCTCCAGAACTGCCTCAGGTTCCTACAAATCTTGTAGAATTCAATTAGATTTAGGTAAGCTGATCACTTGATTAAATTATTCTTAGGAAGGTGTTAATTTTAAAAGATGAGCTTGTCAAAAGATGTGACTTAATTGGAAGAGTATATTTGGAGGTATTTTTGAACTGTGTGGTTATTTATATAAACTCTGAATACATAAATCCTTAACCTATGTCTTTCAGGTTCTTCCAAAGAGTATCTAAGAAGGGTGGTGACAAGGAAGCCCTAAAAGTGTTAATAAAATCTTGTTTTCTTATTTTTGTTAATGACAGTTATAAACTATTCTATTTCCTAATGTTGTTATGACTTAGGAAAAGTGGGTTTAAAATCTGATATAATGTCCCACCATGAAAATGAGTTGGTTAAGTAATTATTATGATTTACTGAAGGTTTTTGAGAAAGTCTATGAAAGAGGACAGTGGAAACTGCTGAGAGCCAAGAACTTAAGTGACCAGTGGCTGTAGGTGCCACTGGGAATGTGGGGAAATGAGAATGGCTGCTGGGTGGCTGCTCCCAAGCCAGAGGATAGATTCCACAGACACCAGGAGCAGTCAGCTGTGCATGAAGGTATTTTTATCTCTGCTTGTTTGCACAAACATGTACAGACCCACACAGGCACACACACACACAGATTACTCAATCCACTAGTCCAGAAAATATCTCTTTCATCCATATATAATGATGTGAAGGAAATAAGAATTTTTGTGCTGATATATGTTTCTTTGATGTAAGAATTCTTTTGAACCAAAGGCAAATAAGAAGGATCAAGGATCAAATGCAAGGGAAGTCCCTTCTGTCTCTTCACCTCAAGCAGGACATATATTTATGGACATATCCCTTCTCTTTTATCAACCAGGAGGGACAAAAGGTAATCATCTGAGATAACTTTCGCCTACAGAGCATACCCAAGGAATCTCAGACACTCATGTTATTTGACTTGGGTTTATCTTCTCTTGTTAATCTGCTCTTTGTTTCAGAGCCTTAGATGAGTAATCAAAAGATGTTTTGTCCTCTACAAATAACTATACAACTTTCGTTTCATTGCTTTAAGGTCATTTTACATTGTTTGAGCATAATCGTACCCATGCCCCTCCATGCAGTGCTGCAGGTTTGTAAAGTGTTCACTTTTCCACTTCAGTAAGTATCCGTACATATATTTATGGGGGAAAGTAGCACCTGAGAAATTTTTGTCAAAATCCAGCACTTTTCTCCAAAGCATAGAATTTAAAAAAAAATCCTCTTTTACCATGGGAAAGAGAGAGAGAGAGAGAGGAAAAAAAGATTATTCACCTATGTAAGCCCGTGAGAAGTTATCCAACTTTTTATTATCCTGAAAATTCATAAAATCAACAATTGGGAAATTAAATTAGTGCCTTTCTAACATGCAGAAGTTAAGCAAAAAGAATAATGTTATTTTTTCTAATGGCCAGTAATGAGATGTTCTGAAATGCATCCCTGCCTTAAAGCATGGCAACATGCATGTAAACATGCATGCATAAATGGATGATGACACAGTAATAGGAGTACCTGCAGTTGAGACAGGCAGCCTTCGGGGAGAGTCAGTGAGGAGAGAGGTACAGCCAAGTAAGCAGTAGTGGGGATTAAGACAGATACACACATATGTAGGGGAACAAGATATTCTAGAGGCCAAAGTTAGAGTTCAAAAGCTTTAAAAGTAAAAAAGTTTAAAGAGATAAGGGTTTTAGAGTTAATAAAATTACAAGTCCCAAATAGGCTAGAAAAGATGGCAGGATATGTATCAATAGGGATTGATAGTTTAAGCTTTTTTAAGATCACATAAATTCTCTTTGCTAGTTGACCCACTTTGAAAAGCTGAGTTAAAGGGACTAACATCTAAGAAAATTAAAATATGCAGAGGAGGAAACAATAACTATCCCTCTTTCTTTTAAGATTTTGGCTGGGAACTTGGTAACAAAAGACAGACTAGCAAGAAAAAAACAAGCAAAATATTTTTAATATATATACATGGAAGATACCCAGGAAAAAAGTGAGCAATGCATAAAGGTAGTTTAGAAGTCAGCAACTTCAACAAAAACAATTCATTTGATGAGAAATGACAGGACAAGGGGAAGCCACTTCAGGCTTTCAAAGGCAGTCCACTGTGGGAAGGTAAATCTATGTGCAAGGAATGGCAGATAAAAGTGGTTAGCAAAAATCATATGTAGATTCCTCTGATGCCATTTTCAGGGTAATTGGGTCTAAAGTTGTCTCCAGTGGTTTTGTGCTTCCTGTTAGAGAAAGAAGGAGGGACCCCTTTGAGAATTTTTGTCCTGCTTTAAGACAAATAGGGAAAGGGCAAGGTTTCCATATATCTTTTTCTTCTCAATAGTCTTCAGCTCAGACAGAATAATCTTTAAGTTAAAATGACATGTTTAGGAGAGGCATATTCTGCCACTTTTCAAATACCTGAAAATTCAGCCTCAAAAGTGACCTCAATATATTACTAAAATGCTGGTCAGATTGAGGAATTTACTAAAATAATATAAATGCTTCCATATTTTGGGGGAAAGCATGTTGAAGTAGGAAAATTAAATGCAGCAGCTTTTGCTGATGTATGTTTGCCATTTATTTATTAAAAATACTTTAGTAATATACCTTCATAAATACTGAATTCAGATTATGATTTTAAATTTGGGTGACAAATACTTCAACAACAGGTGTGCTTTAATCCAAGTTAAAATGAAAAGTGTAGGTGGTTGGAGATAAAAGTTCAGTATTTATGGAACATTCCCTAAGTGCTAGATATTGTACTGAAGTAGGAATAAATAGACGGGTAACATTCAGTCCATACATAATTCCAAGATAATAGAGGCCTAAGAAAGTGCATGGTATGAAGAACAAGGTAGCTCTTTCAGAAACCCTTATAGAATGTTTTAAAGGGACTCTAGTGTAGACAACATGTTTTAAAGGAGAAGTAAGCTTTCTCCATGGTAGTGGAGGGGATTAGTAGGTTCAAATGAAGTTTATAATTTCAGGATTTTTAAAATAAACACAAAAATTAGGGAACTACTTTTTTTTCCAAGCCCTTTGAACATTTTACTGACTACTTATACAATATCTGTAAGGCAAAACATCTTCAAATACCATTTAATTGAAAAGGAAGGCTAACACTTAAACAATGGTGAAACCACCATGAATTTAGTATTTCAAAGTAAAATGGACAATGGAAAGCACTATATAAAAGAGCATTTCCAAGTGATCCTATTCACGGGAAGTCTTCACAAGCTATTAACATATCAGTCAATGTTACAATGTCTCTCCTGCACTGACCTGCAGGTCATTTTATTATCTGATTCTAAGAGTTGTAGCTGTAGATGGTACTATTTGCTGAAAGGTACAAGAGAGCAAATTACACTGTAAGGAAAAAAGTCAAGATCTTACATTGAAATAAATACCAAATGTATGTGGAATTCACCCATCTCTGATTAGGTAGTATTCTTAAGAATAATGTTTTATTTGGAAAATCACATTCAACTCATTATTTGTTGAATTAAAAATAAACCTTTTGACAATTTGTGCAATGTCACTAGAAATTGATCATCTCTTCCATAAAAAGAGTTTTGACATTTCCAACTGAGCCTGCCTCTTTATATTAATAAAATTCAAACTTTTCTAGCAAGTACTAAATGGGAAATGCTAAAGACTAAACTTATATATGGTACATACTCCTTTTTTTTGATAAAAATGCAGAAAATAAAATCCTTCCAATCTATAAATAGGGAATTTAGTAGAACATGAAGGACTGAGTTAGCATTTATTTTAATATGAGCCTTTTAAAGACATGAAGACACCAACAATACTTATAATCTAGGCAAAGTCATGAACTGCATAAAAGATATGACACTGTCCTTCTGGGAGTTAATGAAAGTTTAAAGAGGCCATTAAATTAAGTGATAAAAGTTAAGCCTCAAATCCAAGGAGTTTTAAAGAAAGTAAAAGTACCTGGGTAGTAACAGAAATTCTCACATGAAATCTTGAGAAAGAATGGATTTTGTAGTGTCATCAGTGAGCTTCCCATAAAACCATCAGCTTTAACTATTAATTTTGATTTGCAATTGCTGTCCAAAGGTGAGTATGTGTGGGATGGATGGAGGAAGAAGTAGATGAGATATTTTTCACTGATGCCAATATCAGCTTTTGATGTGCCCAGAAGGGATGTTTTTTATCCTATTACTAATATGTATATAATAACTATGTAAAAAATATATATAATATAAATATATATATAATAGTTATGTAAACATAGATAAATCCTAAATATTTGTACAGTTTATAAATACATGGAAATACATGGAAAACAATAATCAGCAAGCAGTCACACTTATTTTATTCATCCACCTTAAATGCATGCCATGCACACCATAGATGTATGTGTGTATATATATATATATATATATATATATATATATATATATATATAAAGTGCTGTTTTAAGTGAGCAGATATAAGACAAAGTTGTAAAGCAAAAGAAATTAGAGGAAGACCTTCCAAAATCATGAACTTCCTGCTGGACTCATATCCATTAATAATACCATCCCTGCCCCCAAATTTATGAGGCTGATGGAAATAAAACATTGTAAAGAAAATGAGAGTAGACTGCTAATTTTCCATAAAATAGATGACACCAGAATTGTGCCCCTAAAACAGTGTTTCAAAAAAACACAATATTGTTTAAGGGGCATGATGATTAGCACTCACAGTATGGGTAGGTCACGGGGGAGGCAGTACAGCATGGAGAAGACAAGCAATGACTCTATAGCATCTTACTACTGATGGACAGGGATTGCAGTGGGGTTGCGGAGGACTTGATAATATGGGTGAGTGTTGAAACCACAATGTTGCTCACGTGAAACCTTCATAAGACTGTATATCAATGATACCTGAATTAAAAACAAAATAAAACAAAACAATATAGCTGTGTTGACAAACATGTCTTAGAGCAATGAGTCAGACTTTGCAAAGCTAAATTGCTGAGAGGTAAGTGATCTCAAGTGTTGGGAATATATATATATATTCATATATATATGAATATTGCAAGCTTTATGGTTCTATTTGAAGTTCCTAATGAAAAACACATGATGTTTGTTTTAATATCAGTATTTAATATTATCAACAAAAGGTAACACGTTTCCTATTTTTATTGATAGTAAATGGGAGATTAACTGTTTTATTGAATGTACCACCTACAAAAAGATAGGCTTGGATTCTACTGGGTGACATCATTCTAGCAATATTTTTTCATTGTGCTGTTTTCATAACATTTTGATAACAGCCTTGCATTAATACATAACTACAACTAGCAACAGTTATTTTTTTCATTCAGTATGATCAGGTAATCACTAAGGTATGTTGCCTAAGAAACTGACCAAGAAATGAAATATTAGTTGAATTTTAATTATGGGAGTGGTGGGCAGTGAAAGGGAAATGCTGAGTTGTTTGCTATATGTTGGATTGAATGGGTCTTTGATCAACTTGTCAGTTTTCCTGAAATACTCAAGGCAATAATTACCAAAATATTTTTTCAATGAAGAAAACTAATTGATGAAGCTATTCTTTATTTTCCCATTGAGGCTGAAATTTAAGCCACAAATAAATTAAGATTTCCAATAAGATCACAATTCCCATAATCATTTCTCCTCATCTAGTTCATATATTTATTGTTTTTGAAGTTTGTTGCCTTATTGTTTTTTGGTTTTGTTTTATGCCATAAAAATATTTATAGTTTTTGTCTTGAAGTTGTTCTTTAAGAATATTTAAACTTAGAAACATATCCACAGCTATTCAACTTAACGGGGCATTGCTGATTAAGGTAAAGACTAAATTCATTCCATTAGCTGGGCTTTAAAGTCCTTTGTGTCTATTTTCTTCCCTGTCTTCATTTTGTTTGAAGAAACAAAATCAGCAAGAATTCAAAATTGTTAAAAAACTGTCCGTACAGAGTGTGGTAAAGATAGCAGTGTGTGTCAAGATGTCTTTGCAGATGCTTTGTTTCAAATCTGAATGTTAAAAGATTTGGTTTTCCTTTGCGTAAAACTTCCTATTTTATCATTCTGTTGACCATCCTGTGGTGATTAAGAGACAATATCTTTGAGATACCATTGGTGATTAACACAGGTAATAATCTGGATCTGCAAAGAATTTGTTTTGAGATGCCACTTGACATGCTTTGGCTCCTTAAGATTTAACCCCATCTGGGCATCATTCCAGCATTTATTATTATTTTTTAATGCTCAATTTTGCTTGCTAAAAATATTCACATACCTACTTAAAATATCTTCAACATCTATTTTTCCATAGCAATTTGAAAATTAATTGTTCTGTAGAGACTATTGTAAACATAAGCAAAAATACAAATATAAGTAATTGCTATATTTTTTAAGCCATTTAAGTGCATCATCAATTTTTTAAAATAAGGTCATCATTTTCAAATATGTTGTTTTTTTATGCAAAACTGATTCATCTATGAAAACCAGAAAATTAGCCAAATATTCTCCAATTACATAAACTTTTCCTAGATCACAAAAATGATGAATAATAAAATTTGAGCCTTTAAAAAATTTGCATGTTGAACTAGCAAATGTATTATTTCTATCCAAGGCATCTCTCATTTTAATTGAATAAAGTCTTATTTTCATTCAACTTTCCATTTTTAATGAAAATGACATTCAAATGTTGCTGTAAGAGCAATGATTTCATACTCTTTGATCTCATAATCTAATGTGGTAGATTAGTTTCAAATATACCTGCAAATATACCTCCTGTTCCCATGTCTACCCCTTTGCAAAGTGACTACTACTCACATCTTCCACCAGGAGGTACAGACTGTACCATGGCCATGGCAATAAATCACCATAAATTTGGAGACCTAAAACAAAAATTTATTCTCTCCTTGTTCTGGAGGCCAGAAATCTGAAATCAGGGTGTCAGCAGGACCACACTCAATATGAAATTTCGAATGGAGAGCCTTTCCTTGCCTCTTCCAGTGTTGTGGCTGCTTCACTCGAGTCTCTGTTTCTGTTCTCAAATGGCTCCTTCCCTTTTCTGTGTCTTCTCTTCTGTCTATTATAAGGATGTTTATCATGGGAATTAAGACCTGCCTGAGGATATCCAGGATAGTCTCATCACAAGATTCTTCTTCCAAATAAAGGAACACTCACCAAGGTTATGAGGAAATGGACATATATTTTGAAAGGTCATTTTTCAACCTATATCCTGATTCATTAAATCTGGACTGGCCTTGGGAATATCTTTGACCTTTAGTTTATGGCAGAATGATCATGGGCTCAAGTGGCATTGACCTTCTGTTATCTTCCTTGAAAGTGTTAAATTAAAAAAGTCTAGACTAGCCTATTAGACCATGAAAAGCAATATGGAACAGAGTAAGACTTTCCCAGCAGAAGTCCCCTTGACCCACACCCAGCACCAGTTGCCAGTCATGTGAGTGGAGCTACCATAGCTCATCTAGCTTTGGGCAAATATCAGATGACTGTAGCTATATATGGGAACACAGGCAAGACCAGCAGAAGAGTTGTCCATCTAGGTCCAGCCCAAATTGCCAACTGAATAATGAGCAAATGAAATAGTTTGCTTTAATCCATTTTGTTTGGGATAGTTTATTAAATACTGATAGATAACTGATACGGATATTAATACCTAAAAGTAGGATAGTGCCATAATAAAATTTCCAAACAAGTGGCACTGGCTTTCAGTCAGGAGAGTGGAAATAGGCTGGAAAAATTGCAGGCTGGGAAAGGGCAAACACATTGTCGGTAGGCACTTGAAAAATGGTGAATGTGATGGTAACTGATTGAGTCTGGAAAACGGGTGACTCATGTTATATAGCTGTGAAAAAAATGTCAGAACTGTCATCAGTAGTAAATTGAAAGATAGGAAATCCTTCTAATGACATGTACATCTGACTAAAATGCCTTCCAAGCCAAAAGTTAAAGAGGTAAATTGATTCATGTAGTGTATTCTCATAAGGTTTTGATGTCTCATGAGAGGACATCAAGGTTATGAAAGCACAAGTTAATATACATATTATATCAGTTATCTAGTGCTGTGTAACAAAGCAAGTCCCAAATGTGGAAACTTACATAATAGGATTCTGAAGGTCAACTCAGATTGGACTTAGTGAGGCAGAGCTTCTGCTGGTTTTGCAGAAGGGTCGTTCATGCAGTTGTGGATTTGGCAGCTTTGTTGGGACTCAGTAATCTAAGATGTCCTCACTCATACACCTTGAAGCTAGTTACCTGCTGTCTGAGAGCCACTGCTGGGGAGGAAGACATTTCCTCTACCTTTCAAAGTTCTTCTAGCTGGTCTAAGTATTAGATTGACATGAGACAGATTAATAGGAGAAAAAACCCAAGTTTGATTACATAGGTATAGAGAATCCACAGACGTAGATTCTAAAGACAGGGAGAAAAAAGGTATATATGTCAACCTGAACCAAGGGTTAGGGGGCAAGGATCTGAGACTTCAAAGGAAAATGGAAGGAATTCACAGGAATATGAAAGAGTAAATGTTTGATAAACAAATATTTGTTGGATCACACAGAAACAATGAGGGGCCACAGAGGGGAATTTTAACTGGCTTAGACACATTCCTGTCTACTACACCTGGTTTACATTATAATGCAGTTCTCCAAGGTGATAGTATCCCTTCCTAGAGCAATTTCTCTGTCTAAATTTATTTTATTCAGTTGGTGAGGGTGGGAGGTCAAAGTTTCTTTCTGAGTCTTTTTGGGCCTTGATTGTTTTCAACTCTGAAATATTCTGCGTGTCACAATAGCACATCTTGGGGTGACCTACTCTTAGCTCCTACATTACTCTGGAGAGACTTGCCTTATCAAATCAATTTGCCTTGCTCCATGTGGTTTCTTTTCCTCCATTAGGCAATTTAAGGCTTCTATAAAAGTAATGTTAAGGCAAATTTCCAAGAAAGGTATGATAAAGCCTGTAAGATGTGTTGATGACAAGCCTCAGAAATTGCATAATATCACTTCTTTTGATTTAACTGATTTAACTAATTTGTGTCTGTTTGGTAATGACATATATTTAGTAAAAATGTAAATTATGTTAGATTACTCTTTTACAAATTCACTAACTACAATACAGGTAGTGCTACTATATTCATCATAAAGTTCATTTCTTCCATTAAGAGACCACATCATACGTATTTTGACCCTCAAAGATTAAAATGATTGTGAATTTCCTTAATTCAGTTGAATAAGTTCATACTGAGTCCCCACCCCATTTTCTCAAATTTTCAATTTTAATTTCATATCTATGATCCCCATTGAAAATAAAATTTTAAGAATATTCTAGCATTAAAAAGTAAAAAAATTAAAAACATAATAAAGATAAAACATTTTAATATTTAGTCAAATATTAAATATGCAATTATTAACCAAAAATTTGATAAAACACAATTGTCCATGAGTTTTGAATTTATTTGTGAACAACATATGTGTGTGTGTGTATGTTACATGTATGGGTGATCGTGAATGAAAATAACCACCCTGGTTCATAAAATGTAAAAGAAAAAAATCCAGTGGTGTTTGTCTCCCATTTTCAAGCTCATTTTTTTATGGATGGTGGAATTCCTTGGTTCTTCTCTCCATTAAGGAAAGAATTCAGTAGAGAGACCCCATAGTGAGTTAAGTAAAGGGTTTGTTTTATTTAACAAAGTGAAAGGAAAGTATGTTTCAGACACAGAGGAGCAGTGGGCTGACCCTGAGGATGGGTAGCAACTTGCCAGGTTTTACACTGTGTCCTTTTAGGGGGTTGATTTGATTTCCTCCCCCGCATTTTGTTATTTTCACACTATCCCTTGGATCCACCTTGGTTCCTCCCCTTCAGCCTCTTTGTTCAAGTTTGCATCTATCAGTTTTCCCTGAGTGCCTAAGTAGAAGAAACACATGGTAGGGCCAAATCACAATGGAAATGATATTATAATAGCCTCAGGGTTATTAGCGGACAAGCTTCTCTGTAGGTGCATTTTTTGTTCCAAAATTGAGAAAGTCCCTATGACCCATATCTTTTGCTTATCAGTTTGTGTTGAACTGCAAGAGGTGTTGGTCTAAGGTAGACAGGGTGGTCTCTGGGCAGGCACTGGGTGGAGACTGGGTGGCCTGCCTCCCTCCTTTCTCCTCTCCTGCTCACGTCTATCTAACTGCCTACTCTAACAATTTGATTGGGTCCAGGAGGATTAGCTATTGCAACCAGTGAAATAGCACAATTCATTCTGGCTGAATCAAGATGACAGTACTGATGCCACTAATGTGTGATTCTTTGAAAGTACAAAAATAACAAAATTTCCAATACTCTTATATTGATATATTCATGAAAAGAAAAAAAGATAAGATTAGCTAAATCAGAAAATTACATTTCTGTAGTTTTGCTTGCC
>JAVSCE010003196.1:0-71016 GCA_032199065.1 Smutsia gigantea | reverse complement strand
AGGAAGGAGTCTCGCAGTCCACCGAAGCCCACAGATCTCCCAACGCAAGGGACCCAAGGAAGACAACACCAAGACACATAATAATTAAGATGGCAAAGATCAAAGATAAAGACAGGGTATTAAAGGCAGCTAGAGAGAGAAAAGATCACCTACAAAGGAAAACCCATCAGACTATCATCAGACTTCTCAACAGAAACCTTACAGGCCAGAAGAGAATGGCATGATATATTTAATGTTATGAAACAGAAGGGCCTCGAACCAAGAATATTGTATCCAGCACGATTATCCTTTAAATATGATGTAGGGATTAAACAATTTACAGACAAACGAAAGTTGAGAGAGTTTGCCTCTCATAAACCACCACTACAGGATATCTTAAATGGACTGCTCTAGATGGAAGCACACCTAAGGCTAAAAAGATGTCAACAGAGAAAATAAAATCATAGCAAAGAAAGCAGACCATACAAATACTAACTAAAGGCAAAGAATAAAACACCTATTATAGAAAGAATGGAGGAGGAGGAATAAGAACGGAGAGAAATAAAGAAACATCAGACTGTGTTTACAATAACTTAACAAGAAAGTTAAGTTAGATTGTTAGATAGTAAAGAAGCAACCCTTGAACCCTTGGTAACTACGAATCTAAAGCCAGCAATGGCAATAAGTACATATCTATCAATAATCACCCTAAATGTAAATGCACTGAATGCACCAATCAAAAGACACAGAGTAACAGAATGGATAAAAAAGCAAGACCCATCTATATGCTGCCTACAAGAAACTCACCTCAAAGCCAAAGATATACACAGACTAAAAGTGAAGGGATGGAAAAAGATATTTCATGCAAACAACAAAGAGAAAAAAGCAGGTGTGGCAGTACTTGTATCAGACAAAATAGACTTCAAAACGAAGAAAGTAGCAAGAGATAAAGAAGGACATTACATAATGATAAAGGGGCCAGTCCAACAAGAAGATATAACCATTATAAATATATATGCACCCAACACAGGAGCGCCAGCATATGTGAGACAAATACTAACAGAATTAAAGGAGGAAATAGACAGCAATGCATTCATCTTAGGAAACTTCAACACACCACTCACTCCAGAGGACAGATCAACCAGACAGAAAATAAGTAAAGACACAGAGGCACTGAACAACACACCAGAACAGATGGACCTAACAGACATCTACAGAACTCTACACCCAAAAGCAACAGGATACACATTCTTCTCAAGTGCACATGGAACATTTTCCAGAATAGACCACATACTAGGCCACAAAAAGAACCTCAGTAATTTCAAAAATATTGAAATCCTATCAACCAACTTCTCAGATCACCAAGGTATAAAAGTAGAAATAAATTTTAGAAAGAAATCAAAAAGGCTCACAAATACATGGAGACTTAACAACACTCTCCTAGTTAATCAGTGGGTTAACGACCAAATCAAAACAGAAATCAAAGAATATATGGAGACTAATGACAACAATAACACAAAGCCACAACTTCTGTGGGACGCAGCAAAGGCAGTTCTAAGAGGAAAGCATATTGCAATCCAGGCCTATTTAAAGAAGGAAGAACATTCCCAAATGAATAGCCTAAAGACACAATTACAGAAATTGGAAAAAGAAGAACAAATGAGGCCCAAAGTCACCAGAAGGAGGGACATCATAAAGATTAGAGAAGAAATAAATAAAATTGAGAAGAATAAAACAATAGAAAAAATCAATAAAACCAAGAGCTGGTTCTTTGAAAAAATAAACAAAATAGATAAACCCCTAGCCAGACTCATTAAGAGAAAAAGAGAATCTACACACATAAACACAATCAGAAATGAGAAAGGAAAAATCATGACGGACCCCATACAAATACAAAGAATCATAAGAGAATATTATGAGAACCTATATGCTAACAAGCTGAAAAACATAGAAGAAATGGACAATTTCTCAGAAAAATACAACCTTCCAAGACTGACCAAGCAAGAAACAGAAAAACTAAACAGACCAATCACCAGCGACGAAATCGAATTGGTAATCAAAAAACTACCCAAGAACAAAACCCCCGGACCTGATGGATTCACCTCTGAATTCTACCAGACGTATAGAGAAGAAATAACACCGATTCTCCTTGAAGTTTTCCAAAAAAGAGAAGAGGAGGGAATACTTCCGAACTCATTCTATGAAGCCAGCATCACTCTAATACCAAAACCGGGCAAAGACCTCACCAAAAAAGAAAATTACAGACCAATATCCCTGATGAACGTAGATGCAAAAATACTCAACAAAATATTAGCAAACCGAATTCAAAAATACATCAAGAGGATCATACACCATGATCAAGTGGGATTCATCCCAGGGATGCAAGGATGGTACAACATTCGAAAATCCATCAACATCATCCACCACATCAACAAAAAGAAGAACAAAAACCACATGATCATCTCCATAGATGCTGAAAAAGCATTTGACAAAATTCAGCATCCATTCCTGATTAAAACTCTCAACAAAATGGGTATAGACGGCAAGTACCTCAACATCATAAAGGCTATATATGACAAACCCACAGCTAACATCATACTTAACGGCGAGACGCTGAAAGCTTTTCATCTAAGATCGGGAACAAGACAGGGATGCCCACTCTCTCCACTGTTATTCAACATAGTACTGGAGGTCCTAGCCACGGCAATCAGACAAAACAAAGACATACAAGGCATCCAGATTGGTAAAGAAGAAGTCAAATTGTCACTATTTGCAGATGACATGATATTGTACATAAAAAACCCTAAAGACTCCACTCCAAAACTACTAGAACTAATATCTGAATTCAGCAAAGTTGCAGGATACAAAATTAACACACAGAAATCTGTTGCTTTCCTATACACTAATGATGAACTAACAGAAAGAGAAATCAGAAAAACAATTCCATTCACAATTGCATCAAAAAGAATAAAATACCTAGGAATAAACCTAACGAAGGAAGTGAAAGACCTGTACTCTGAAAACTACAAGACACTCCTACGAGAAATTAAAGAGGACACTAACAAATGGAAATGCATTCCATGCTCTTGGCTAGGAAGAATAAATATTGTCAAAATGGCTATACTACCTAAAGCAATCTACAGATTCAATGCAATCCCTATCAAACTACCAACAGCTTTCTTCAATGAAGTGGAACAAATAATTCTAAAATTCATATGGAACCACAAAAGACCCCGAATAGCCAAAGCAATCCTGAGAAGGAGGAATAAAACAGGGGAATTACACTCCCTGACTTCAAGCTCTACTACAAAGCCACAGTAATCAAGACAATTTGGTATTGGCACAAAAACAGACCCACAGACCAGTGGAACAGAATAGAAAATCCAAACATTAACCCAAACATATACAGTCAATTAATATTTGATAAAAGTGCCTTGGATATACAATGGGGAGATGACAGCCTCTTCAGCAGCTGGTGTTGGAAAAACTGTACAGCTACATGTAAGAGAATGAAACTGGACTACTGTCTAGCCCCATACACAAAGGTAAACTCAAGGTGGATCAAAGACCTGAATGTAAGTCATGAAACCATAAAACTCTTAGAAAAAAACATAGGCAAAAATCTCTTGGACATAAACATGAGCGACTTCTTCATGAACATATCTTCCCGGGCAAGGGAAACAAAAGCAAAAATGAACAAGTGGGACTATATCAAGCTGAAAAGCTTCTGTACAGCAAAGGACACCATCAGTAGAACAAAAAGACATCCTACAGTATGGGAGAATATATTCATAAATAAGTATCTGATAAAGGGTTGACATCCAAAATATATAAAGAACTCATGCACCTTAACAAACAGAAAGCAAATAATCCAATTAAGAAATGGGCAGAGGACATGAATAGACACTTCTCCAAAGAAGAAATTCAGATGGCCAACAGGCACATGAAAAGATGCTCCACATCGCTAATCATCAGAGAAATGCAGATTAAAACCACAATGAGATATCACCTCACACCAGTGAGGATGGCCAACATCCAAAACACAAACAACAACAAATGTTGGCGAGGATGTGGAGAAAAGGGAACCCTCCTACACTGCTGGTGGGAATGCAAATTAGTTCAACCGTTGTGGAAAGCAGTATGGAGGTTCCTCAAAAAACTCAAAATAGAAATACCATTTGACCCAGGAATTCCACTCCTAGGAATTTACCCTAAGAATGCAGCAGCCCAGTTTGAAAAAGACAGATGCACCCCTATGTTTATGCAGCACTATTTACAATAGCCAAGAAATGGAAGCAACCTAAGTGTCCATCAGTAGATGAATGGATAAAGAAGATGTGGTACATATACACAATGGAATATTATTCAGCCATAAGAAGAAAACAAATCCTACCATTTGCAACAACATGGATGGAGCTAGAGGGTATTATGCTCAGTGAAATAAGCCAAGCCGAAAAAGACAAGTATCAAATGATTTCACTCATATGTGGAGTATAAGAACAAAGAAAAAATGCTGAAGGAACAAAACAGCAGCAGACTCACAGAACCCAAGAATGGACTAATAGTTACCAAAGGGAAAGGAACTGGGGAAAATGGGCGGGAAGGGAGGGATAAGAGGGAAAAAGGGGCATTACGATTAGCAGACATAATGTTGGGGCGCACGGGGAGGGCTGTACAACTCAGAGAAGACAAGTAGTGATTCTACAGCATCTCACTATGCTGATGGACAGTGACTGTAATGGGGTTGGTGGGGGGGACCTGATGAAGGGGTAGTTTAATAACCATAATATTGCACATGTAATTGTAGATTAATGGTAATAAAATAAATTATATTAAAAAAAAAAGATCTCACTAGCAATAAGCTGCAAGGCCAGTTCAGAATGTGACTGTCTGGGTTCAAAGTCCATGCATGATCTTTGCAATGCTCCATGCTGCCAGGAGCTGTGGGGATGGAGTCAGGAGTGACAGACCCACTGGAAGAAGGCTCCCAAAGAAGGGACATTCGAGCAGGTCTTCACAGAAGTCTGGGTTCATCAGGCAGGGTGCTAGCATACGAGGATAACGTCTTGGGCAAAGACCTGCAGGCCTGAAGCACATTTGGGGAATGGAGAGAAGTTTGGTCTCACTGGAGTCGGAGGTGTGAAGTAAGGTCATGAGAGGTGACACGGCTCGAAATTCTTTTGGTGTCAGAAGTTGAAGGATCTTGAATTCCATGCTGTGAACTCTGGTATGTTCTCAAACTGGTTAAGTGAGGAACCAGAATTTTATTTGCAAAATATGTCAAACATACAGAAAAGCACAGAGACTACTGGTACCTGTGTACCCATCACCCAGATTTAATAGATGTCACAGTGGGAGTCTCCTGAATACCTCCCTACTTCCAAACACCATGCTATTTTTATGTATATTGTTTCTAAAAAGTATCCATGTTCATACACACAGAGCTAGGGAGATGATTTGGAAAAATTATCTTGTTAATTCATCTAATATAGTTTTAAGAGGCTGGTTCCTACAAAGTCACAAGTACTCCCTCAGGCTGGTTTGGCATGTCTTCATTAGGCTGAAAAGTTATATTCTGGCTTTCAGGCGCTGTAAAGTATTATAGGCTTATGCCTAGTACTTTGCCTGCCCCTTAGAAAATCGGCCATTTTTCCAAGAGGCGTAGGTTCTATTTAGTGGCCTTTAGAGACTCAAAACCATATGTCAGCTTGGTTCCCTAGAACTATTAGTGTTTTCTTCCAGAACTACTATGTCTTTTTGTGTGTGATATTTAGCTTTTTTTTTTGTTTAGTTCATAAGGGGTTATTTTTATGGATAGCATGAGATGGGGTCTAACACAATTATTTTTCTCCCAGAAAGGTAGCATGTTGTCCCAACAGCCTTTAATTTATTTTAATTATAATTTAGAAAATTATGACACATAATAGGGCAAATATCTCCTGACTTTTCATAGTTTTCCACATTTTCTTTT
Organism: Smutsia gigantea; assembly: GCA_032199065.1. NCBI lineage: Eukaryota > Metazoa > Chordata > Mammalia > Pholidota > Manidae > Smutsia > Smutsia gigantea. Next base: position 65,066 of record JAVSCE010003196.1, on the reverse strand, counting down.
CTAGCTTTGCACATTTTCTTTAGATGAACTTTAGAATTCATTTATCCAAACCTAATAGGAAGGTGCTGTTTAGAGGTGCTGGCAAGGGGTCATGAAGGATAAGACTGCATAGCTTCGGAGATTGGTTACATTGAGCAAAATAAACTAAGCAAGTAAGTAAGTATATGTTGAGGATATTGGGAGCCAGGTTTCTTATTTTCTCAGGAGGGCATTATAAACAGGGAATGATGGAAGGTTATACAGAGCCCTGACAGTGTTGGACTGAATCAGAGGTATCAAGTTGAACTCATCGTTCGTTAACATGTATCCACTGTAGATATAAAAGTAGTTGTGTGTGTGCATGTTCATGAACATACATAATATTTTCTAGCTAGAACAGTGACATCCCCATAGCAATGAATATTCCTCGTACCCAGATCTTTGTTTCTAAATAGCCTCCTCTGAAAGGTATCAGGAGAATTGGCTGGTTCCAGGGCTTGGGACAGGGCAAATGCAATGTGAGCCTCAAAGGTCTGGGGCCAGGAAGCAAGAATGCTCCAAAATGGAACATGTCAAAAGACACAGGGGCTGGCTTGCAGTGGTTTCCACTGGCGAAATCTGGGACAGTTTGAGCATGAAGTAAATGAGTGAATAAATGGATGAGGAGGCAAAGCTCTGCCTACTAATGATGGATAACGAATCACCATCTGGCAGCGTCATAGAGGTGGTTGATTCACATGGAAATCATCAATGGGAGGATGTTTGACAAAGAACAAGATGTTGGCACAATCTCAGGTTTTCTCCCACAAGAGATTTACCCATTAGAAAGAGTAAAGTGGTAATTTTACAGAGGGGAAACCTGGCAGAGAAGAGCCTGACCAAGTGAACATGGCCAACATTATCAGTGGAGAGATGGCTCGCCATCCGTCCCTCCTGATGTGACGCACTAGGAGGAGCACAGCTCCACATTTCTGGTATTGCTGCCAAGAAAGCAGAAAGAAACATTGTCAAGACAGTTTATCAAATTGGAGTGGAGTCTGGATTGACTTGGTGGTATAGGATGGAGGTTGACTTCCTGATAATGGAGGGTTGTATGCTGGTTATGGAGAAGAATGTCCTTGTTTTGGGAAGTATGTACCAGAGTATTTAGGGGTGTTGGGGCTTCCTGTCTTCAGCCTGCTCTAAAGAGGTAAGGAAAAGCTAATGGGTATATATAGGGAATATATAGGTAATGAATATGTGTATAGGTAATAGATCAAACAATATAAAACATCTGTTGAGGAATCTTGCTGGGGTGTGTAAGCACTGTATTATACTTTTTTTTAAGTTGCTATCTTTTTTTAATAATTTATTTTGGTATCATTAATCTACAATTACGTGTGCAATATTATGGTTATTAAACTACCCCTTCATCAGGTCCCCCCCACCCACCCCGTTACAGTCACTGTCCATCAGCATAGTGAGATGCTATAGAATCACTACTTGTCTTCTCTGAGTTATACAGCCCTCCCCGTGCCCCCCCAACATTACGTCTGCTAATCGTAATGCCCCTTTTTCCCTCTTATCCCTCCCTTCCCACCCATTTTCCCCAGTCCCTTTCCCTTTGGTAACTATTAGTCCGTTCTTGGGTTCTGTGAGTCTGCTGCTGTTTTGTTCCTTCAGTTTTTTTCTTTGTTCTTATACTCCACATATGAGTGAAATCATTTGATACTTGTCTTTTTCGGCTTGGCTTATTTCACTGAGCATAATACCCTCTAGCTCCATCCATGTTGTTGCAAATGGTAGGATTTGTTTTCTTCTTATGGCTGAATAATATTCCATTGTGTATATGTACCACCTCTTCTTTATCCATTCATCTACTGATGGACACTTAGGTTGCTTCCATTTCTTGGCTATTGTAAATAGTGCTGCAATAAACATAGGGGTGCATCTGTCCTTTTCAAATTGGGCTGCTGCATTCTTAGGGTAAATTCCTAGGAGTGGAATTCCTGGGTCAAATGGTATTTCTATTTTGAGTTTTTTGAGGAACCTCCATACTGCTTTCCACAACGGTTGAACTAATTTGCATTCCCACCAGCAGTGTAGGAGGGTTCCCTTTTCTCCACATCCTTGCCAACATTTGTTGTTGTTTGTGTTTTGGATGTTGGCCATCCTCACTGGTGTGAGGTGATATCTCATTGTGGTTTTAATCTGCATTTCTCTGATGATTAGCGATGTGGAGCATCTTTTCATGTGCCTGTTGGCCATCTGAATTTCTTCTTTGGAGAAGTGTCTATTCATGTCCTCTGCCCATTTCTTAATTGGATTATTTGCTTTTGTTTGTTAAGGTGCATGAGTTCTTTATATATTTTGGATGTCAACCCTTTATCAGATACGTTTTTTATGAATATATTCTCCCATACTGTAGGATGTCTTTTTGTTCTACTGATGGTGTCCTTTGCTGTACAGAAGCTTTCAGCTTGATATAGTCCCACTTGTTCATTTTTGCTTTTGTTTCCCTTGCCCGGGGAGATATGTTCATGAAGAAGTTGCTCATGTTTATGTCCAAGAGATTTTTGCCTGTATTTTTTTCTAAGAGTTTTATGGTTTCATGACTTACATTCAGGTCTTTGATCCACCTTGAGTTTACCTTTGTGTATGGGGCTCCATACACAGTAGTCCAGTCTCATTCTCTTAAATGTAGCTGTCCAGTTTTTCCAACACCAGCTGCTGAAGAGGCTGTCATCTCCCATTGTATATCCAAGGCTCCTTTATCAAATATTAATTGACTGTATATGTTTGGGTTAATGTTTGGATTTTCTATTCTGTTCCACTGGTCTGTGGGTCTGTTTTTGTGCCACTACCAAATTGTCTTGATTACTGTGGCTTTGTAGTAGAGCTTGAAGTCAGGGAGTGTAATTCCCCCCGTTTTATTCCTCCTTCTCAGGATTGCTTTGGCTATTCGGGGTCTTTTGTGGTTCCATATGAATTTTAGAATTATTTGTTCCACTTCATTGAAGAAAGCTGTTGGTAGTTTGATAGGGATTGCGTTGAATCTGTAGATTGCTTTAGGTAGTATAGCCCTTTTGACAATATTTATTCTTCCTAGCCAAGAGCATGGAATGCATTTCCATTTGTTAGTGTCCTCTTTAATTTCTCGTAGGAGTGTCTTGTAGTTTTCAGAGTACAGGTCTTTCACTTCCTTCGTTAGGTTTATTCCTAGGTATTTTATTCTTTTTGATGCAATTGTGAATGGAATTGTTTTTCTGATTTCTCTTTCTGTTAGTTCATCATTAGTGTATAGGAAAGCAACAGAATTCTGTGTGTTAATTTTGTATCCTGCAACTTTGCTGAATTCAGATATTAGTTCTAGTAGTTTTGGAGTGGAGTCTTTAGGGTTTTTTATGTACAGTGTCATGTCATCTGCAAATAGTGACAATTTGACTTCTTCTTTACCAATCTGGATGCCTTGTATGTCTTTGTTTTGTCTGATTGCCGTGGCTAGGACCTCCAGTACTATGTTGAATAACAGTGGAGAGAGTGGGCATCCCTGTCTTGTTCCGATCTTAGATGAAAAGCTTTCAGCGTCTCGCCGTTAAGTATGATGTTAGCTGTGGGTTTGTCATATATAGCCTTTATGATGTTGAGGTACTTGCCGCCTATACCCATTTTGTTGAGAGTTTTAATCAGGAATGGATGCTGAATTTTGTCAAATGCTTTTTCAGCATCTATGGAGATGATCATGTGGTTTTTGTTCTTCTTTTTGTTGATGTGGTGGATGATGTTGATGGATTTTCGAATGTTGTACCATCCTTGCATCCCTGGGATGAATCCCACTTGATCATGGTGTATGATCCTCTTGATGTATTTTTGAATTCGGTTTGCTAATATTTTGTTGAGTATTTTTGCATCTACATTCATCAGGGATATTGGTCTGTAATTTTCTTTTTTGGTGAGATCTTTGCCCGGTTTTGGTATTAGCATGATGCTGGCTTCATAGAATGAGTTTGGAAGTATTCCCTCCTCTTCTATTTTTTGAAAAACTTTAAGGGAAATGGGTGTTATTTTTTCTCTATATGTCTGGTAGAATTCAGAGGTGAATCCATCAGGTCCGGGGGTTTTGTTCTTGGGTAGTTTTTTGATTACCAATTCAATTTTGTTGCTGTTGATTGGTCTGTTTAGTTTTTCTGTTTCTTGCTTGGTCAGTCTTGGAAGGTTGTATTTTTCTAAGAAGTTGTCCATTTCTTCTATGTTTTCCAGCTTGTTAGCATATAGATTCTCATAATATTCTGTTATAATTCTTTGTATTTCTGTGGGATCTGTCATTATTTTTCCTTTCTCATTTCTGATTCTGTATATTATACTTTTTTGCACATTTGAAATTATCAAAATTATTCATTTAATACCCTATTGAAATTTCCACACTGACTCCTAGTTTCATAAACTAATCCGTGGAGACCCGACCTCTTTATGATATTGGGTCTGTTCATCTAGATACCTTGTGTGTTCTTCTGGTTTGTTTGTTGTTGCCTTTTGTTTTGTTCTGAGCTGTTCTTTTGGGTCCTTCAGTAAAGTTTATAATTTTCAGTAAATATCTTTGCCCACTTCCTACTTTGGATTAGGCCTCAGGTATCTTTTTAATTTTGTTGCTATTATAAGATGGAATACATTTTTTGCCTGTAAGTGGCAACTAATTGCTTTTCTGTGAAACTTTTGTCTGTGAAGGTTTAGAATTACGTACTTGTACAACCGTTAAAATGAGAAAAATTCAATAACGTCTTAAAAGCTCGCAGGCTCAACAGTTAGGAAAAACCCACAGGGAGTCCCAGCTAGCCATAGAAATACCACTGCCCACCTTCTCCTGCTGCTTTTCCAAGAACTGTTGGCCATCCTATTCACATATGTGGTCACTGAAATTGATCCTGAGATGCCCCTGTGAATATAAGACAGGCAGCCATCAAGTGGGGTTGGGGCCCCAAGACCCTTTAGCCTGACCAGGAGCAGATTTTTGGCACCCCATGCAGTTCCTGAAGCATGCAGTTGATAGGATGCTGCAGCCTCCTGGCTGTTTGAGATTAGGTCTAAAAATAGGCCTACCCACTGTGGGATGGAATTCAGCTGTTTTTAGGCCTGATTCTGAAAAACTGCTTAGAGCTGTGATTTCTGTGTACACGTGTGCTCGGGCACCACAGGGTCTAAGGTGCATGTATGGTATTGGCACCAGGTTTCCTGGAGGAGAGATTCTGCCTGGCAAGTGCTTGTTTCCCCCACCTGCCTCTGGACTTTGCGGGAAGGGGATCTCCTGTGCCATCTGTTTTTTTCCTTGGGCAGCAAGGTGTGTTGTTGTCAGTAGCAGTAAATACAGCAAAGATATTTTTGAGATTGAGATAGTGTTAGAGGTGTATTTTATAAATGAGGTTAATAAAATTTTTAAATGATTAATTTCTACATGAGCATTAACGTAAATAGAAATAAAAAGGAAGAAAATGCAGCCACAATACTGCCACCCTGAAGAGCCAAAAGGTTTTAATTTTTCCATGCTATTCTCTTTGGCCCTGGACCCAGTGAACACCTAATTTCCAGGCAGTTGTAACCATAGCACAGGTAGGAGTTTATATGCTGGTTTCCTTCATCTGACTTTACATAATAAGCATTCCTCATGATGCTAAAATCTTCAGTTATTTTTTTTATTAAGGTATCACTGATATACACACTTATGAAGGTTTCATATGAAAAACATTGTGGTTACTACATTCACCCATATTATCAAGTCCCTCCCATACCCCATTGAAGTCACTGTCCATCAGCCTAGTAAGATGACATAGAGTCACTACTTGTCTTCTCTGTGCTACATTCCGTTATTTTTTGATGAACAGGCACTGTTTTGTTGAGTGGATATACCATAGTTTTCAAATGACAAAGAATTAGGTCCTTGCCAGTCTTTTCTGCTTATAGATATCATTGGAGTGGTACTTTGATGTTTAGTTGTTGTTTTGAAATTTCCCAAGGATAAAAAAAATCTAGTAAAGTTACTAGGCCAAAAGGTATTAATGTTTTTATTATCAAATTGCCTTTCCACAGAGTTGTGATTTATGCTGCTTTTGTTATTGTCTGTATCAGATTCAATCTAACCTCACCAAATGGGATACCATGTCTTAATTTTGGGTAAAAATTTAACAGCTGCAAGTTTGTGCCCCCACTTTTTTGCCAGCGTGTATCTGATCATAGTTGAAGGTAGATATATTTATAGCTTGCATGACTAATATAAAACAGGTTTTGACCCTCAGAGAGCAGGCATTTTAGGTTTGTGGCATTTTGGTGGGTTTCTGTTCCCCTACACCGATTATTGACTTGCAAATTCTGAGTTTGGTTCCTAATGTCACTTTCTGGGCCAACACTCACCATCAACACATCATTTCATTTTAAAGGCCTAATTGTACTGAGATACCAATCAGTCACTGAGAAATCTAGGCTCTGCTCATTGGCAAACAGGACATAAATGTTGAAATACCTGATCAAGTCACTGGGCAAATCTTTGTGTCTGCTCTACATGTTTACATACACCTGAAGCACATAACACAGACATGATGTGTCCAGGTACAAGCAGTCCATGCAATTCTAGCACGTTTCAAGATTCTTTTCTAAAATGCTTCCCGATTTGTGAGAGTCTTGATAACTGGTTAAAAGAAAGCTTCTGCCCAAAGTACAGACTGGGTTCTAGGGTGGGTATTCTGTACCTCCCCTCTCTGCTCACTGTGTTTGCCTCAACTTCTCTGAGCCTCAGTTTACAAAGAGAGCACTAATACTTCTTAGACATGGTGAGGATTAAGTATATTGCTTATGTGAAGAGCCTGGTGCAGTGCATGGCTTGTGTCAGACATGCAGTAAATAGGTAATAGCTACAGCTATTATAGATCTGACACAAGTGTTAGTCAGGATCTTTAAAAACCTGGATTTGAGTGCTCCTTGCTCAATCTGTGGTGCAGTGGAAGAAAGGAACATGGGCTTTAGGACCAAAAGAGTTTGAGTCATAGAATATCAGCTCCAGTTTATCCTTTAAGAGTGACTTTTGGCAAATTACGTAATTTATCTTTTTTTTGTCCTCATCCACAGGTTGAAATATATGTAAAGTGACACAGTACCTGACATGTAGAATCAATAGTGACCACACCAGTAGCACATACCTTAGTGGTTAAAGGCAAATACACTTTACTAAGTGGAAAAAATCCAATAAATTCTCTACCTTAAGAAGACTTGTGGAAAAGGTTACATTTCAGGAGCTCTTAAGGTTCTGAGAGCCGTATGTCCTGTTAGGAAGGAATTTATGGACCTAGGATGCTTCAGAGAAGGCTTCAAGATGGGAGCCGAGTAATGCCCTGAGGGGAATGAGCAGGTTTGAGAGGGTGGAAAGGAGCAGAAAATGGACTGGGAAGATGCCAGAGGGCTTCAAGTCATGTGTGGAGGGTAACACCGTCAAAACAGTAGGTGAAGAAATGCTGTTCCAGGTGATTGGTGTTGGGAAAGAGAACTTCTGGAGATGTGATTCTAGTTGAGGAAAGATGAAAATGGCAGTGATGAGGCTGGAGAGGTAACGGGCAGAGCATACGTGCACACCTCAGAGATTCTGCAGGGTTGGCTCCAGACTGCCACAGTTAGGTGACTATCACAGTAAAACAAGTATTGCGATAAAGGGAGCCAGATGAATTTTTTGGTTTCGCACTGCATAGAAAAATTACATTGATATTATATTGTAGTCTGTTAAGTATGCAGTATAGCATTATGTCTAAAAAAATCATTGTGCATACCTTAATTTAAAAATACTTTATTGCTAAAAAATGCTAACTGTCATTTGAACTTGGAGCAAATATGTAATCTTTTTGCTGGTGATGGGTCTGGCCATGATGTTGATGGCTGCCGACTGATCAGAGTGGTGGTTGCTGATGGTTGGGTGGCTGTGACAACTTCTTAATACTAGACAGTCAGAAGTTTGCTGATAACTCTTCCCTTCAAAAATGATTTCTCTGTAGCATGTGATGCTATTTGATAGCATTTGACCCACACTAGAACTTCTTTCAAAATTGGAGTCAATCCTCGCAAACCTGCCACTGCTTTGTCAACTATGTTTATGTAATATTCTAAGTTTTTTTACAGCATCATCACCAGGAGCAGATTCTATCTCAAGAAACCACTTTTCTTTGCTCATTCCTGAGAAGAAACTCCTTACCCATTAAAGTTTTATCATGAGGTTACAGCAATTCAGGCTCCACCTCTAATTCTGGTTCTCGCTATTTCCACCACATCTGCAGTTACTTCTTCCATTGAAGTCCTGAACCTTCAAAGTCATCCATGAGGATTGGAATCACCTTCTTCCAAACTCCTGTTAATGTTGCTATTTTGGCCTCTTCCATAAATCATGAATGTTCTTAATGGCATCTGGAATTGCGGTTCCTTTCCAGAAAGTTCTCGATTTTGCCCAGATTCGTTGGGAGGAATCACTATCTATGGCCACTGAAGCCTTACAAACTGTATTTCTTAAATAGTAAGACTTGAAAATCTAAATTACTCCTTGATCCGTGGGCTATAGAATGGATGTTGTGTGAGCAGGCCTGAAAACAACTTGAATCTCATTGTACATCTCCATCAGAGCTTTTCAGTGGCCAGGTGTGTTGTTAGTAAGCAGTGTTTTGAAAGGAATCTTTTTCTCAGAGCAGTAGGTCTCAACAGTGAGCTTGAAATATTCATTAAGCCACGTTGCAGAGAGCTGTCATCCCAGATTTGTTGTTCCATTTATAGAGCACAGGTAGAGTAGATTTAATGTAATTCTTTTTTTAATATAATTTATTTTATTATCATTAATCTACAATTACATGTGCAATATTACGGTTATTAAACTACCCCTTCATCAGGTCGCCCCCACCAACCCCATTACAGTCACTGTCCATCAGCTTAGTGAGATGCTATAGAATCACTACTTGTTTTCTCTGAGTTGTACTGCCCTCCCCGTGCCCCCCCAACATTACGTCTGCTAATCGTAATGCCCCTTTTTCCCTCTTATCTCTCCCTTCCCGCCCATTTTCCCCAGTCCCTTTCCCTTTGGTAACTATTAGTCCGTTCTTGGGTTCTGTGAGTCTGCTGCTGTTTTGTTCCTTCAGTATTTTTTCTTTGTTCTTATACTCCACATATGAGTGAAATCATTTGATACTTGTCTTTTTCGGCTTGGCTTATTTCACTGAGCATAATACCCTCTAGCTCCATCCATGTTGTTGCAAATGGTAGGATTTGTTTTCTTCTTATGGCTGAATAATATTCCATTGTGTAAATGTACCACATCTTCTTTATCCATTCATCTACTGATGGACACTTAGGTTGCTTCCATTTCTTGGCTATTGTAAATAGTGCTGCAATAAACATAGGGGTGCATCTGTCCTTTTCAAATTGGGCTGCTGCATTCTTAGGGTAAATTCCTAGGAGTGGAATTCCTGGGTCAAATGGTATTTCTATTTTGAGTTTTTTGAGGAACCTCCATACTGCTTTCCACAACGGTTGAACTAATTTGCATTCCCACCAGCAGTGTAGGAGGGTTCCCTTTTCTCCACATCCTCGCCAACATTTGTTGTTGTTTGTGTTTTGGATGTTGGCCATCTTCACTGGTGTGAGGTGATATCTCATTGTGGTTTTAATCTGCATTTCTCTAATGATTAGCGATGTGGAGCATCTTTTCATGTGCCTGCTGGCCATCTGAATTTCTTCTTTGGAGAAGTGTCTATTCGTGTCCTCTGCCCATTTCTTAATTGGATTATTTGCTTTCTGTTTGTTAAGGTGCATGAGTTCTTTATATATTTTGGATGTCAACCCTTTATCAGATACGTTTTTTATGAATATATTCTCCCATACTGTAGGATGTCTTTTTGTTCTACTGATGGTGTCCTTTGCTGTACAGAAGCTTTTCAGCTTGATATAGTCCCACTTGTTCATTTTTGCTTTTGTTTCCCTTGCCCGGGGAGATATGTTCATGAAGAAGTTGCTCATGTTTATGTCCAAGAGATTTTTGCCTATGTTTTTTTCTAAGAGTTTTATGGTTTCATGACTTACATTCAGGTCTTTGATCCACCTTGAGTTTACCTTTGTGTATGGGGCTAGACAGTAGTCCAGTTTCATTCTCTTACATGTAGCTGTCCAGTTTTTCCAACACCAGCTGCTGAAGAGGCTGTCATCTCCCCATTGTATATCCAAGGCACTTTTATCAAATATTAATTGACTGTATATGTTTGGGTTAATGTTTGGATTTTCTATTCTGTTCCACTGGTCTGTGGGTCTGTTTTTCTGCCACTACCAAATTGTCTTGATTACTGTGGCTTTGTAGTAGAGCTTGAAGTCAGGGAGTGTAATTCCCCCTGTTTTATTCCTCCTTCTCAGGATTGCTTTGGCTATTCGGGGCCTTTTGTGGTTCCATATGAATTTTAGAATTATTTGTTCCAGTTCATTGAAGAAAGCTGTTGGTAGTTTGATAGGGATTGCATTGAATCTGTAGATTGCTTTAGGTAGCATAGCCATTTTGACAATATTTATTCTTCCTAGCCAAGAGCATGGCATGCATTTCCATTTGTTAGTGTCCTCTTTAATTTCTCGTAGGAGTGTCTTGTAGTTTTCAGAGTACAGGTCTTTCACTTCCTTCGTTAGGTTTATTCCTAGGTATTTTATTCTTTTTGATGCAATTGTGAATGGAATTGTTTTTCTGATTTCTCTCTCTGTTAGTTCATCATTAGTGTATAGGAAAGCAACAGATTTCTGTGTGTTAATTTTGTATCCTGCAACTTTGCTGAATTCAGATATTAGTTCTAGTAGTTTTGGAATGGAATCTTTAGGGTTTTTTATGTACAGTATCATGTCATCTGCAAATAGTGACAATTTGACTTCTTCTTTACCAATCTGGATGCCTTGTATGTCTTTGTTTTGTCTGATTGCTGTGGCTAGGACCTCCAGTACTATGTTGAATAACAGTGGAGAGAGTGGGCATCCTGTCTTGTTCCCGATCTTAGATGAAAAGCTTTCAGCGTCTCGCCGTTAAGTATGATGTTAGCTGTGGGTTTGTCATATATAGCCTTTATGATGTTGAGGTACTTGCCGTCTATACCCATTTTGTTGAGAGTTTTAATCAGGAATGGATGCTGAATTTTGTCAAATGCTTTTTCAGCATCTATGGAGATGATCATGTGGTTTTTGTTCTTCTTTTTGTTGATGTGGTGGATGATGTTGATGGATTTTCGAATGTTGTACCATCCTTGCATCCCTGGGATGAATCCCACTTGATCATGGTGTATGATCCTCTTGATGTATTTTTGAATTCGGTTTGCTAATATTTTGTTGAGTATTTTTGCATCTACGTTCATCAGGGATATTGGTCTGTAATTTTCTTTTTTGGTGAGGTCTTTGCCCGGTTTTGGTATTAGAGTGATGCTGGCTTCATAGAATGAGTTTGGAAGTATTCCCTCCTCTTCTATTTTTTGGAAAACTTTAAGGAGAATCGGTGTTATTTCTTCTCTATATGTCTGGTAGAATTCAGAGGTGAATCCATCAGGCCCAGGGGTTTTGTTCTTGGGTAGTTTTTTGATTACCAATTCGATTTCGTCACTGGTGATTGGTCTGTTTAGTTTTTCTGTTTCTTGCTTGGTCAGTCTTGGAAGGTTGTATTTTTCTAAGAAGTTGTCCATTTCTTCTATGTTTTCCAGCTTGTTAGCATATAGATTCTCATAATATTCTCTTATGATTCTTTGTATTTCTGTGGGGTCCGTCGTGATTTTTCCTTTCTCATTTCTGATTGTGTTTATGTGTGTAGATTCTCTTTTTCTCTTAATGAGTCTGGCTAGGGGTTTATCTATTTTGTTTATTTTTTCAAAGAACCAGCTCTTGGTTTTATTGATTTTTTCTGTTGTTTTATTCTTCTCAATTTTATTTATTTCTTCTCTAATCTTTATTATGTCCCTCCTTCTGGTGACTTTGGGCCTCATTTGTTCTTCTTTTTCCAATTTCAGTAATTGTGTCTTTAGACTATTCATTTGGGAATGTTCTTCCTTCTTTAAATAGGCCTGGATTGCAATATACTTTCCTCTTAGAACTGCCTTTGCTGCGTCCCACAGAAGTTGTGGCTTTGTGTTGTTGTTGTCATTAGTCTCCATATATTCTTTGATTTCTGTTTTGATTTGGTCGTTAACCCATTGATTAATTAGGAGAGTGTTGTTAAGTCTCCATGTATTTGTGAGCCTTTTTGATTTCTTTCTAAAATTTATTTCTAGTTTTATACCTTGGTGATCTGAGAAGTTGGTTGGTAGGATTTCAATATTTTTGAAATTACTGAGGTTCTTTTTGTGGCCTAGTATGTGGTCTATTCTGGAAAATGTTCCATGTGCACTTGAGAAGAATGTGTATCCTGTTGCTTTTGGGTGTAGAGTTCTGTAGATGTCTGTTAGGTCCATCTGTTCTAGTGTGTTGTTCAGTGCCTCTGTGTCTTTACTTATTTTCTGTCTGGTTGATCTGTCCTCTGGAGTGAGTGGTGTGTTGAAGTCTCCTAAGATGAATGCATTGCTGTCTATTTCCTCCTTTAATTCTGTTAGTATTTGTCTCACATATGCTGGCGCTCCTGTGTTGGGTGCATATATATTTATAATGGTTATATCTTCTTGTTGGACTGACCCCTTTATCATTATGTAATGTCCTTCTTTATCTTTTGCTACTTTCTTCGTTTTGAAGTCTATTTTGTCTGATACAAGTACTGCAACACCTGCTTTTTTCTCTTTGTTGTTTGCATGAAATATCTTTTTCCATCCCTTCACTTTTAGTCTGTGTATATCTTTGGATTTGAGGTGAGTTTCTTGTAGGCAGCATATAGATGGGTCTTGCTTTTTTATCCATTCTGTTACTCTGTGTCTTTTGATTGGTGCATTCAGTCCATTTACATTTAGGGTGATTATTGATAGATATGTACTTATTGCCATTGCTGGCTTTAGATTCGTGGTTACCAAGGGTTCAAGGGTTGCTTCTTTACTATCTAACAATCTAACTTAACTTTCTTGTTAAGTTATTGTAAACACAGTCTGATGTTTCTTTATTTCTCTCCTTCTTATTCCTCCTCCTCCATTCTTTCTATAATAGGTGTTTTATTCTTTGCCTTTAGTTAGTATTTGGATGGTCTGCTTTCTTTGCTATGATTTTATTTTCTCTGGTGACATCTTTTTAGCTTAGGAGTGCTTCCATCTAGAGCAGTCCATTTAAGATATCCTGTAGTGGTGGTTTATGAGAGGCAAACTCTCAACTTTCGTTTGTCTGGAAATTGTTTAATCCCTCCATCATATTTAAAGGATAATCGTGCTGGATACAATATTCTTGGTTCGAGGCCCTTCTGTTTCATAACATTAAATATATCATGCCATTCTCTTCTGGCCTGTAAGGTTTCTGTTGAGAAGTCTGATGATAGTCTGATGGGTTTTCCTTTGTAGGTGATCTTTTTTCTCTCTCTAGCTGCCTTTAATACCCTGTCTTTATCTTTGATCTTTGCCATCTTAATTATTATGTGTCTTGGTGTTGTCTTCCTTGGGTCCCTTGTGTTGGGAGATCTGTGGGCTTCGGTGGACTGCGAGACTCCTTCCTTCCCCAGCGAGGGAAAGTTTTCAGCAATTATTTCTTCAAAGACACTTTCTATCCCTTTTTCTCTCTCTTCTTCCTCTGGTACTCCTATAATGTGAATATTGTTCCGTTTGGATTGGTCACACAGTTCTCTTAATATTCTTTCATTCCTAGAAATCCTTTTATCTCTCTCTGCCTCAGCTGCTCTGTACTCCTGTTCTCTGTTTTCTATTCCATTAACAGTCTCTTGCATCTCATCCATTCTGCTGTTAAGCCCGTCGATCGCTTGTCTGATTTCTGTATTGTCTTTCCTCAGTTCCCTCACTTCGTCCCTCAGCTCTTCCACATTTCTCTGTAGGTCCATCAGCATGGTTATGACTTTTATTCTGAATTCTTTTTCAGGAAAACTGTGCATTTCCATCCCTTCAGACTCCCTCTCTGGGGTTGTCTGGTTGATTTTGGTCTGAACCATATTCCTCTGTCTTTTCATGGCTATAGAATTGGTCACTGATAGTTGCCACATATGTCAGCTGGGCTCTTTAAGACTTTAAAAAGAGAAGAAAAAAAAGAAGAAAGAAAGAAAGAAAGAAAGAAAGAAAGAAAAGAAAAAACAAAAACAAAACAAAAAAACAAAATAAAATTGCCCACCGGACGTAGATTCTGTGGGAATGCTGTAGGTGGCGCTATTGCCCCACTATTCCACAGCTGTGACTGTGCCGCTCCGCAGGGCCCTTTATCGCTCTGGCAGGGGTGGGAACGAATAGGAGGCTGTTGATATCAGTGAGAAGTGTAAGTATGGCTACGCTTCCTCAGTCACCAGCTAAGGTGTCTGAAACTCCCCAGGACTCGCAGCCTGCTGGGCTGAGTGTGCTGGGGCGATCCGGCTCCTCCGCTGGGCTCCTGTCTCTTTAAGACCGCTGAAGAAAGCGCGCGCTTTTTTTTTTCCTTCCCAGGAGCCGGCTGCAAGCACCCTGGCGCGTTCCCCGCTCAGATCCTGCCCGTCTGTCTCTCCAATCTCCGCTGCACTGCGCAATGTGGGTCAGCGCTCCCCGCGCAGATCACCGGGGCTGGCTACTTTGCGGGGTGTACTTCCACTCCCTCCCGGCTCTGGATCCTCTCCTCCCACCGGTGCGCTGGGGTGGGGGAGGGCTCGGGTCCCGCCGGGTCGCGGCTCCATATCTTACCCGCCTCTTGGGGTGCCGAGTCCTCTCGGGTGTAGCTGCACGCTGTGCGCTTTCCTGTGTATTCTCGTCTCTCTTTTAGGAATAGATGTATTTGCTGTTTTTGTAGATAAATATCGTGTTGGGAGGAGATTTCTGCTGCCCTGCTCACACCGCCATCTTCCCAGAAGTCCTGATTTAATGTAATTCTTAAGGGTCCTAGGATTTTTTGGAATGGTCAGTGAGCATTGGCTTCAACTTTAAGTCACCAGTTGCCTTAGCCCCTAACAAGAGTCAGCCTGTCCTTTGAAACTTTGAAGCCGGGCATTGACTTCTCTCAAGCTATGAAAGCCCTAGATGGTACCTTCTTCTATTATAAGGCTGTTTCATTTATATTGAAAATTTGTTATTTAGTGTGGCTACCTTCACTGATTATCTTAGATCTTCTGGATGACTTGCTGCAGCTTCTTCGTCAACACTTGCTGCTTAATCCTGCACTTTTATGTTATGGAGACACCTTCTTTTCTTAAACCTCATGAACCAACCTCTGCCAGCTTCCACTGTTTCTTCTGCAGCTACATTCCTTCTCTCAGCCTTCATAGAATTGAGGAAGAGTTAGATCCTTGCTCTAGATTAGCATTTGGTTTAAGGGAATGTTGTGGATGGTTTGATCTATCCAGACCCCTCAAACTTTCTGCATATCAGCAATAAGGCTGTTTTGCTTTCGTATCATTCATGTGTTCACTGGAGGAGCCCTTGTAATTTCCTTCAAGAGCTTTTTCTTTGCATTCACAACTTGGCTGGCACAGGAAGCCTAGCTTTCGCCCTGCCTCGGCTTTCAGCATGCTTTCCTCACTAAGCTTTTGATTTAAAATGAGATGTGTGACTTCCTCTCATTTCAATACTTAGAAGCAATTGTGGGTTATTAATTGGCCTAATTTCAATATTGCTGTCTATCAGGGAATAGGGTGGCCTGAGGAAAGGGAGATGGGAAAAAGGCTGGTCCATAGAGCAGTCAGAACACACGTTTATCAGTTAAGCTCACCAGATGGGTGCAGGTCATGGCACCCCAAAACTATTACAATAGTAACATCGAAGATCACTTATCACAGATGACCTTAACATAATGATGGTGAAAAGTTTGAAATATTGCAAGAATTACTGAAATGTGACACAGAGACATGAAGTGAACAAATGCTATTGGAAAAATAGCAGTGATAGACCTGCTCAGTGCAGGGTTGCCACAAACCTTCAATTTGTAAAAAATGCAGTATCTGTGAAGGACAAGAAAACAAGGTCTGCCTGTACAGGAAATGGAGAAGTAGCAGGATTAGGTAACATCTTAAATACAAAGACTTAAAGGAAGAGATGCGTTTGGGGTTATGCTAAAGCTTTTTGCTTAGTATATCTCAGAGGTGTTTGTGGTTTTCCTTGAGGATGGGAAATTGGGTCAGTTAAAGAAGGGACAATTTTGTCATTGAAAATATATTGATGACTACCTGAATAAATGTATTTTGTCACTTTTACAGAAATTACTCCAGCCACAAGTGACACTGCCCAGTCTTCACATGCAGAAGTGACTGCCCTATCTCCCTACTGCCACCTAAAGAGGGCTAGAGGCTTACTCCTCTCTCCCTGGTTTCTAAAACCATCTCCATATGGCTAATAAGTCCTGTAGATCCCACCCCACCCCAATAGGGGCAGTCAGAGCCCAGCACCTGCTTGCTTCTGTTTTTGGTGTCCTATCCAATTTTGAAACCTGGACATTTCTTACTTTCTTGCAGCTTGGCTGTGCATTTTATCTGACATTTCTATGTGTTTCATTGGGGGAGGATTTTTAGTCCCTCTGGTGTGCCATACCACATGAAATAGAAGTCTCTTAGCACCCAAGTGATAATATTCTACTCTGAAACCCTAGGAATGAAAGAAGAATTATATTAATTAGGGTCCTGATAGGAAAGAAGATGGGTACACTCAAAAAAATGATTTGAGGAGCATTTAATTGTGTCATTCAGGGTTCCTTCAGGAAAAGGGAAGCTTTCTATTCCAGGTGTGGAGTGTTTTGGTAGAGGAATTAAGGGCTTCCCCAGCTTTGGAAGAACTGGGATTGAGAACGTCAGGGAAGTTGTTCCTGATCCTTGCAGACTGCAGCTCCTCAGTGAGTGGTCCCTGTGAGTTCCCAGGAAGCCATTATGAGTGCATGTGTGCAGCAACTATCTCTGGGAGGACAAACCTCTCCTTTTCTTCTGCTTTCAAATCTCTCTTGTGCTACTGCTTCTCTCTGCAAACTTTAACCCAGAACTCTGCTGGGAAAGCGCTTCTGGAAAATACCTCCCAGTTTCTGATCTGCAGAGGAGAACTAGGGGAAGGAGAATGTTGCTGCTGAGTTGACCACAGTACTCAATGGGTGCTGTACACAAGGGGTGAGCAGGGTTGGGTCCAGTGGAAAGAGTAGGATCTCCTGGGCTAGCAGTAGCAGGAGTTGTTACTGCCCCTGGGCCTGAAAGGTGAGAGGAGGAAGCAGTTCCCGGAGCCTAGAGAAGCTGGCTGTATAGGTTGCCCAACAGAACGTGGCCATTAGTAGAGCATCAGCCAGCCTCAGTGACTGCAGGGTGGGAGCCAGGGGAGTAAATCCCTCCTCAGTCTCCTCCTGCCTCTTTGCTGCCAAACTGGGCTGGATGTCAGAGGGCCACCGGAGCCTCTTACAGTTCCTGTGGTGCCCCCCCAGGGCATAGAGTAGGGTGGAGATGGGTGAGGATTGAGCTGGAGGGCAAACAGAGTAATCCACCAGACAGGACATAAGGAGATGTGTGATGTCAGTGTCTTGAGAATTGAAGCAGTTTTTCAAGGCAAGGAAGGAGAACAAGCAGAAAATAAATGGCTGAACATGAAACAAAAGAGGAAGCAAGCAGGTTCTTGAAAAGATCTCTGAGGAAACTCTTGAAGTTGGTTTGGAGAACATGGACTGGAACGTGTGAGGGAAGGACAAAGAAAGCTAATGTTGGTTTCTGCAAGAGGCAAAGTTGGCAGCCCTGTGATGGGATAGAGCAGAGCCCCGGCGGGAAGCCGTGGTTGTAGTGAGGTCAGCATGAGGACTCTGGACCGCCAAACATAAAGGCGCTAAGCTGTGGACCTTGCAAGTGCCACTGCCCTTCTGAAATCATTCAGAAAGTTAGGAAAACAAGAGAAAACCAGGAAAGGGAATATCAGGGAAAGGAGGAGGGCTGGGGAGGGAGGCGCACTGGAAAACTTCTTTTTCAGAGTGTGTAGATAAGTTCCTTATGGTGACATACTTCCTGTGGAGTGTCAGATTTTCTTTACATCTGTTCATTCAAACAAGTAAAATCAGGCATTTGTCATTGATCACAGTGCTTTATAACTGATTACACTGATGCTTTGCTTTTTTAAAATCTTGGGATGATCTCTTAGCTTATTTTACATGCTAATGTTAAAATTACAAGTACTCTGAGTTTACGTTTTCATTTGCTGGTCTAGGTACTTCGTTTTCCTAATTGTTTTAATGGGAGCTCCTAAGAAAAATTAACTGCACTCCCTTTCTAGTGACCAGATCTACTTCATTTATACTAAGAATATTTAGTTTGACTGGTACCCTGCAGGACATACTTGGCTGTGAATGTTTTTTCATCCAATCCAGAAGCTAGAACTATTACAATAGGGAAAACAGGGGCACTATTCAGGACAGGGAATCTCCAGAAAAGGGCTGAGAACAGACCTTCAGAAGAATTGTACCCAAATCTGTTCCCCTCTGTGGAGATAGGTTTTTTCTGAAGGAAACAGGCAGCCTGAGGTGGGGCTTGATGATGTCAGACTGGCCTTTGGTTCTTAGGGGCATCCATTTAGGAAAAGCTTGGAGCAAGTGACAACCTTGTTTATACACACAGATTTTCAGAAGTCTGATTTTATTTACAGAGGATTAATTAAACGACATGTATTTATTTATGAAGATATTATCTCTCAAGAAAGATTTTCATTAAATTGCCAGTGTTAGTCATGTTACTCTGTTTAACCTGTCAGCCGCCTTTTATCCCGTGAAGGGCCACCAGTGCTAAGAGCTAGGCTTAGCACACCGCCAGCGGGGGACACCTGTGGGAACAGAGTCGCTCCCGGCAGTCCTGAAGTTGTTGGGGATGTCCTTGTGAGAGGGCAGAAGAGAAGGGACATACTGAAAGGGCCATTGGTGGCTACCCACTCTCAAGGCTGACTGCTGATAGGACAAGTGACGGCTGTCACGGCTGCATCATAGACCCCCTGGGTAACACAGTGTTAAGAATGTGGCCTGATTCAATATGCATGTATTTGACCTATATGGAACAATGAGAACTCTCTCAGCTTTGAAATAATATAAAAATACACACGGGGGAAAATATTATCAGATTAAAATGTATAAATCTAAATATTTCTGAAAGATAAAAAATAAAAGGGGAATGTTTGTTAAAAAAAAAGAACGTGGCCTGAGGGGCAGACTGCCAGGCTGAGTCTGGCCTGCTGCTCAGGGGCCTTGTGAACCCTGTGCTTCAGTTTTCTCATCTGTAAATGAGAATATTGTGTCATGAGGACGAAATGGTGAGCAAGTACATGTGAGGTGCTGGTATGGTGTCAAGTGCTAGAGCAGATTCATTAGAACAGAAAATAGTAGTCATTTGAAGAGGATGGGAAGCAGTTTCCTTTGCATTTGGAGATTATTTGTACTAGAATATTTCAAGTGATTTGGGTCAGGTGATTAATATAATAATCAGACTTAGTACAAAGCAGTAGACTCTCATCTAGCCGTTTGGACCTAAGGTATCTCAGGAAGAAGTGGATCAAGCTCTCAAAGTTCGGAGTTACTGACCATCATCAGCCCTGATGGATGTTGACTGTCTGCAGTCTCCTCAGGGCTCTCCTGTGGATCCAAGGAGGCTTTTTCCCTTTGGAACCCAGCTGGCAGATGTTACAGACAGGGTCTTCTGCATCCTCCAGCTCTGCTTTTAGATCGGTTGCACTGTTTTCTCTTCCTGTGATTCTTCCCTCACCCCCCACTGCCACCTCTGAGCATGTAAGTTCTAGCTTAGTTCTCTATGGCCTGGTTCATGTACCATTTACTTGTTCATACCATACCTGTCATGTGCTTCTTACTGTTTTAACCACCTGAGGATTACAGCAAGGCACAGTCTCTGCCCTTTAGGAAGGTCACATTCTAGTAGGGTGAAGAACACAAGTAGCAGAACTGCGTCTGTTGGGTAAGTGTTGGGGAGGGGAGCCATGAAAGCCAGTGAGGGTGTGGCATTAGCTGTTAGTAGGGTGGCCAGGGAAGGCCTTACCAGTCATGTGACATTGCCCTTGGAAGTCAGAGGAGTGAGTCAGGTAGCTGTGGAGGAGGAGCATCGCAGGCAAGGGTAAAATTCCTCCGTAGACATGACATGCCTTTGGCCTGCTGCGGGAGCTAGGAGACAGTGAGAGGAGTCAAGAGAGGTAGCTGGGGTGGAGGCTGGGCCTCCGAGACCAGCTTCACTTGGCATGAGATGGGGAGCCAGTGCTGTGTGGCCAGTGCAGGTGATAAGGAATCTGACTTGTCCTTTAGAAAGGCCACAGACTTTCCTGCTGGCCACTCCACTTCAGCTTCCCCTGAAAGGGAACTAAAAAACTAGCTTCAGAAGCCATTGTAGGAAAGCTTTGCTCCAGCGTATCCTAGCCCATATGTGTTTTCATAACTTATTTTTTAAATAACTGATTTAAAATCAAAGTCATTTGGAGGATTTATGGCCTTGTCTTACTCATCTGTGACTGTGGTAGGCAAAAAGCAAAATAAAATCTATTAATTGTTTTAAGGGGAAAGGTATATCATATGCTAACTATTATCAGTAAAGGCAATGTAACTCTCGACCAATTCAGATGGCTTTGAAGAGTCTAGGTCCGGACTTGATGAGTTATTTCTTTCCTCCATATATCTTTTGCTGTCTTCTAAAGTGTTTCGATTCCTTATTTCATAGTAACGTCCAGTAGTAAGTTTGTGAGCACTGGCCTGGCAGATAGAAGTTACATGGGTGCTGGAGGTGCTGCCACTCCCAGTACACATCCCAAAAGGAGCTGGCAGAATAGTCGCCGCGGCATCGGCTTATGCTGCCTCGCCCTGTGTCCCTGGGAATTGAGGGTGGGTGGTGGTGAGAGGAGTGCCTTGGACAATTAAGTGTCAGGAAGAGTTAACCCCTGAGTTTGTGTGGGTGGTTGCAGCAGTAAGGAATCTGTGCAGTGGTAAGAGCTGAGTGTCCTGGGGGCTCCAGTAATCACAGGTAGTTGGTAATTTCAGTAAACCTGCAGTAACACACGTTTGCATGTAAGGGACTGACTTCTGTTCTCCAGCCAGTTCTGCTTCTCAAAGTCAGGGACAGGGGCAGCCAGTGGGGTGGGCACCTCATCATTATTGGAGACTCTGAGTTCAGTGATCAATCTAAAACATGAAAGAAAAGTTTTTTCTCCCTCCTCCCCTACCATAACTGGAAGAGTTATTAAAAATGCCTATTTTTCTTTTCTTTTCTTTTTTGGTAGTAATAACACACCTCATACTGTAACCCAGTTGAATTTGGGCGGCTCATTTTTAATGAGGTTTTCCTTCATTATACTGTATTTGTACTTACCCAGAGTGTTTCTTTCATACCTCCTGCCTCACTCTTTAGGCCGGTTCTCTGCTTGTTTACGTTTTAAAAAAATGAATAAGATAAGAAATAAAGAGAGATGGAATTCAAACCAATCAACTCCATCTGGGCAACTGACTTACCGTATCCCCTCTCTCATCAGACTTGATTCATTTGTCCTAAAGAGATGCCTGTCTGATGTTCTTCTTTGTCTTCCTCCACCTGCAGGAGGGCTGTTGGCCTGCCGCTGCACTGCTGAACAGTATGCAGTCCTTCCGGGAGCAGAGCAGTTACCACGGGAACCAGCAGAGCTACCCGCAGGAGGCACACGGCTCATCCCGGATAGAAGAGTTCAGCCCTCGCCAGGCCCAGATGTTCCAGAATTTTGGGGGTGCAGGCAGCAGCAGCGGCAGTGGTGGTGGGCGACGAGGCACAGCGGCTGCTGCAGCGATGGCTAGCGAGACCTCTGGCCATCAGGGCTACCAGGGTTTCAGGAAGGAGGCTGGAGACTTCTACTACATGGCAGGCAACAAAGACCCTGTGGCAACAGGAACCACACAGGCTCCTCAGAGAAGGCCTTCTGGGGCTGTGCAGAGCTATGGACCCCCCCAGGGGAGCAGCTTTGGCAATCAGTATGGGAGTGAGGGTCACGTGGGCCAGTTTCAAGCACAGCACTCTGCCCTTGGTGGCGTGTCTCATTATCAGCAGGACTACGCGGGGCCTTTCTCTCCAGGGAGTGCCCAATACCAGCAGCAGGCTTCCAGCCAACAGCAGCAGCAAGCGCAGCAGCTGAGGCAGCAGCTTTACCAGGCCCACCAGCCCCTGCCGCCTGTGGGCCAGCCAGCGTCTGGCTCGGCCCACCTGCAGCCGATGCAGCGGCCCTCGGCTCTGCCATCCTCCGCTGCGGGCTACCAGCTACGAGTGGGTCAGTTTGGCCAGCACTACCAGTCTTCTGCCGCCTCCTCCTCCTCCTCCTCCTCCTCCTTCCCTTCACCACAGCGTTTCAGCCAGTCTGGACAGAGCTATGATGGCAGCTACAGTGTGAACGCTGGATCCCAGTATGAAGGACACAGTGCAGGTTCTAATGCACAGGCTTATGGAACACAATCAAATTACAGCTATCAGCCTCAGTCTCTGAAAAACTTTGAGCAGACAAAGATTCCGCAGGGGACACAGCAGGGCCAGGCACAGCCTCAGCCACCGCAGCCGCCGCAGCAGCACCCCCCTCAGCATGTGATGCCGTATACCAATGCTGCCGCCAAGCTGCCCCTGCAAGGCCAGGTGGGCCAGTACAGCCAGCCCGAGGTCCCTGTGAGGTCCCCCATGCAGTTTCACCAGAACTTCAGCCCTATTTCTAACCCTTCCCCAGCTGCCTCTGTGGTTCAGTCTCCAAGCTGTAGCTCTACCCCATCCCCTCTTATGCAGAGTGGGGAGAATCTCCAGTGTGGGCAAGGCAGTGTGCCCATGGGTTCCAGAAACAGAATTTTACAGTTAATGCCTCAGCTCAGCCCAACCCCGTCAATGATGCCCAGTCCTAACTCTCATGCTGCAGGCTTCAAAGGGTTTGGGCTGGAAGGAGTGCCAGAAAAGCGGCTGACGGACCCTGGGTTGAGTAGTTTGAGTGCCCTGAGTACTCAAGTGGCCAATCTCCCTAATACTGTCCAGCACATGCTACTTTCTGACGCCCTGACACCTCAGAAGAAGACCTCCAAGAGGCCCTCCTCATCTTCTAAGAAAGCAGACAGCTGCACAAACTCCGAAGGCTCCTCACAGCCTGAAGAACAACTGAAGTCCCCAATGGCAGAGTCGCTGGATGGAGGCTGCTCCAGCAGTTCTGAGGATCAGGGTGAGAGAGTGAGGCAGTTAAGTGGCCAGAGCACCAGCTCCGACACCACCTACAAGGGTGGAGCCTCAGAGAAGGCTGGCTCCTCACCAGGACCTGGGACTCAGAATGAAGCTCCCAGACTCACGGCCAGTCCTGCAGCCAGAGAAGAGACCACCTCACCAGGTGCTAAGGACACCCCATTGTCATCTGAGGGCAACGCAAAAGTCAATGAGAAGACAGTTGGGGTGATTGTCTCGCGGGAAGCCATGACAAGTCGGGTAGAAAAGCCTGGTGGGCAAGATAAAGGCTCCCAAGAGGATGACCCTGCAGCCACTCAGAGGCCACCCAGCACTGGTGGGGCAAAGGAAGCCAGTCACACATCACTTTCACAGCCAGAGCCTCCTGGAGGAGGAAGCAAAGGAAACAAGAGCGGAGACAGTAGCTCAAACCACAATGGAGAGGGAAATGGCCAGAGCGGGCACTCTGCCGTGGGCCCCAGTTTTGTAGGCAGAACCGAGCCTAGCAAGTCTCCTGGGAGCCTGCGCTACAGTTACAAAGATAGTTTTGGGTCAGCCATGCCGAGAAATGTCAGTGGCTTCCCGCAGTATCCTACTGGACAGGATAAGGGGGATTTCGTTGGCCATGGGGAGCGGAAGGGTAGAAACGAGAAGTTCCCCAGCCTCCTGCAGGAAGTGCTCCAGGGCTACCACCACCACCCTGACAGGAGGTATTCCAGGGGTGCTCAGGAGCATCAGGGCGTGGCTGCTGGCCTAGAAGGAGCCATGAGGCCTAATGTCTTGGTCAGTCAAACCAATGAATTAGCCAGCAGGGGCCTTTTGAACAAAAGCATTGGGTCCCTGTTAGAAAACCCCCACTGGGGCCCTTGGGAGAGGAAGCCAAGCAGCACAGCTCCTGAAATGAAACAGATCAATTTGGCCGACTATCCAATTCCCAGAAAATTTGAAATAGATCCTCAGTCATCAGCCCATGAGCCTGGGGGTTCCCTCTCTGAAAGAAGATCTGTGATTTGTGATATTTCTCCACTAAGACAGATTGTCAGGGACCCAGGGGCTCACTCACTGGGACACATGGGTGCTGACACCAGACTAGGGAGGAATGAACGTCTCAATCCAAGTTTAAGTCAGTCGGTTATTCTTCCAGGTGGGTTGGTGTCCATGGAAACAAAACTGAAATCTCAGAGCGGGCAGATAAAAGAGGAAGACTTTGAACAATCCAAATCCCAAACTAGTTTCAACAACAAGAAATCGGGAGAACACTGCCATCCTACTAGCATCAAGCATGAGTCCTACCGAGGCAATGCCAGCCCTGGAGCAGCAGCCCATGATTCCATCTCAGACTACGGCCCACAGGACAGCAGACCCACACCAATGCGGCGGGTCCCTGGCAGAGTTGGAGGTCGAGAGGGCATGAGGGGTCGGTCCCCTTCACAGTATCATGACTTCTCAGAAAAATTGAAGATGTCTCCTGGGAGGAGCAGAGGCCCAGGGGGAGACCCTCATCACATGAACCCACACATGACCTTTTCAGAGAGGGCCAACAGGAGCTCTTTACATGCTCCCTTTTCTCCCAACTCCGAAAGCCTGGCTTCTGCTTATCACACAAATACTCGGGCTCATGCTTATGGAGACCCCGGTGCAGGTTTGAATTCTCAGCTCCATTATAAGAGGCAGATGTACCAACAGCAACAGGAGGAATATAAAGACTGGGGCAGCAGTTCTGCTCAGGGAGTCATCGCCGCTGCCCAGCACAGGCAGGAGGGACCACGGAAGAGCCCAAGGCAGCAGCAGTTTCTTGACAGAGTGCGGAGCCCTCTGAAAAACGACAAAGATGGTATGATGTATGGCCCGCCAATGGGGACTTACCATGACCCCAGTGGTCAGGAAAGTGGGCGCTGCCTCCTGTCTACTGATGGTCTGTCTAACAAAGGCATTGAATTGAAGCATGGCTCCCAAAAGTTACAAGAATCTTGTTGGGATCTTTCTCGGCAGACTTCTCCAGCCAAAAGCAGTGGTCCTCCAGGAATGTCCACTCAAAAAAGGTATGGACCACCCCATGAGACCGATGGACACGGACTAGCTGAGTCTACACAGTCATCCAAACCTAGTAATGTTATGCTAAGGCTTCCAGGTCAAGAGGATCATTCTTCTCAAAATCCCTTAATCATGAGGAGGCGTGTCCGGTCTTTTATCTCTCCCATTCCCAGTAAGAGACAGTCACAAGATATGAAGAACAGTAACACTGAAGACAAAGGGCGCCTCCTTCATCCATCTAAAGAAGGCTGTGATAAAGCATTCAATTCCTATGCGCATCTTTCCCACAGCCAGGACATCAAGTCTCTCCCTAAGAGAGAATCTGCCAAGGACCTTCCAAGCCCAGATGGTAGAAACTGCCCTGCTGTTACACTTACAGGTCCTGCTAAGACCAAAATACTGCCCCCGAGAAAAGGACGGGGATTGAAATTGGAAGCTATAGTTCAGAAGATCACGTCCCCAAATATTAGGAGGAGTGCATCCTCAAACAGCGCAGAAGCTGGGGGAGACACGGTTACTCTTGATGACATACTGGCTTTGAAGAGCGGGCCTCCCGAGGTGGGGAGCGTTGCTGTTCAGGATGCCGAGATGGAGAAGAGAAAAGGTGAGGTGATACCTGACCTGGTCTGTATGACAAACCAGGAGCTGAATGTAGACAAGCCCCTTGCAAGGTCTTCAGAGGAGTGGCATGGCAGTGGGGACGACAAAGTGAAGACTGAGACACACCCAGACACAGTCCCTGCTGGGAAGGAACCCCCTGGTGCCGTGACATCTGTGACCTCACAGAAGCCTGGGAGTAATCAGGGGAGACCAGAGGGTTCCCTGGGTGGGACAACACCTTTAATCTTCCCTGACACAAAGAATGTACCTCCAGCAGGTGTGTTGGCCCCTGAGGCAAACCCCAAGGCTGAAGAGAAAGACAATGATACTGTGATCTCCCCCAAACAAGAAGGTTTCCCCCCGAAGGGGTATTTCCCATCAGGAAAGAAGAAGGGGAGACCCATTGGTAGTGTGAATAAGCAAAAGAAACAACAGCAGCCGCCACCCCCACCTCCTCAGCCCCCTCAGATACCAGAAAGTTCTGGAGATGGAGAGCCAAAGCCAAAAAAGCAGAGGCAAAGGAGGGAGAGAAGGAAGCCTGGGGCGCAGCCAAGGAAGCGGAAAACCAAGCAAGCAGTCCCAATTGTAGAGCCTCAAGAACCAGAGATCAAACTGAAGTATGCCACCCAGCCACTGGATAAAGCCGACGCGAAGAACAAAACTTTCTTCCCTTATATCCATGTAGTGAATAAGTGTGAACTCGGAGCCGTCTGTACAATCATCAATGCTGAGGAGGAAGAACAGACCAAACTGGTGAGGGGTCGGAAGGGCCCGCGGTCTCTGACCCCTCCGCCCAGCAGCACTGAAAGCAAGGCGCTCCCGGCGTCGTCCTTCATGCTGCAGGGCCCTGTCGTGACAGAGTCTTCTGTTGTGGGGCACCTGGTTTGCTGTCTGTGTGGCAAGTGGGCCAGTTACCGGAACATGGGCGACCTCTTCGGACCCTTTTATCCCCAAGATTATGCAGCCACTCTCCCGAAGAATCCGCCTCCCAAGAGGGCCACGGAAACCCAGAGCAAAGTTAAGGTGCGTCACAAAAGTGCTTCGAATGGCTCCAAGACGGACACTGAGGAGGAGGAAGAGCAGCAGAAGGAGCAGAGGAGCCTGGCTGCCCACCCCAGGTTTAAGCGGCGACACCGCTCGGAAGACTGTGGCGGAGGCCCTCGGTCCTTGTCCAGGGGGCTTCCTTGTAAAAAAGCAACCACCGAGGGCAGCAGCGAAAAGACAGTTTTGGACTCAAAGCCCTCTGCGCCCACCACTTCAGAAGGCGGCCCTGAGCTGGAGTTACAAATCCCTGAACTACCTCTTGACAGCAATGAATTTTGGGTCCATGAGGGCTGTATTCTCTGGGCCAATGGAATCTACCTGGTCTGTGGCAGGCTCTATGGCCTGCAGGAAGCGCTGGAAATAGCCAGAGAGATGGTGAGTTTGAGAAATCCCTTACCAGCTTGCTTTTTGTTACTTGTCTTTGGTTCTATTTCTTCCACCCCTGCTTGTTTCAGCCTGACTTTTTATTCTTATGTATCACACAGTAATATCTTGTTAAAGTCCCTAGCCCCACGTGATGGATAGAAAATGAAATCATTTGGAAGATTTGTTTGACTTTTTTTTTTTATCAGATAGTATGTGTCCCTGGGTTACAAAGTCATGCTGGTGCTATACAACATACGTGATGTGAGACAGATGTCCCTGCTCCACCCCTCCTCAAACTTGATCCCTGAGTCCTCTGCCAGTTTCCTCTTTCTGAACAACAAGCTTTCACTGATATTTGTGTTATTTACTGATCTTTCTTTCCCAGTTTTCAACATCAGGCTCTCTAATATTTAGGAAGTACACTATGGTTATATTTTTTCTTCTAAAGCTATTCTCTAGAATTATTAATTCATGCTTTTATTTGCTTTTTATTTTCTTGAACCAGTTTTCCAATCCAAACTTTTCCAGTCGGGGTATTTATTCTTTAGGTTTGCTTCATAACTGTTATCCCCGGGGGTTGCTCATCACCATTTACTTCTTCCCTCTGTTGAATGCTGTTTCCTGATTCCCAGGACTTCACCCTCCTTAGCCTGGGCCCTCATTTAATGGAATGCACCATCCTTTAGTAGTTTCCTGAGAAAGGGTGCACAGGAGGTAAATACTTTGAGATCCTGTCTGTCTGAACACGTCTTTATCCCATCCTCATGTTTAATTGAGGGCTGGTTGGGTAGAATTCTAGATTTTAAATAATTTTCTGTTTTCTGTCTATCTTGGTATCAAGGCTTCTGACTTGTCCTCTAGCTTCCTGTGTTGAGTGGGGAGGACAGGAGCTGTTCTCACATTCAGTTCTTCATTTGTGTTCCTTCCTCTGGAAGGTCTGAAGATCTTACATTTTCCCTGGGGTTCTGAAATCTCAAGCTGATGACATCTTTTCATTCATTGCTGGCTTCTTTGTGAGCTCTTGCCATCTGTACACACTCATGTCTCAGTTCAGTAAGTCTGTTATGTGTTATTTCTTTGATAATTTCCTTTCCTCTATTTTCTTGGTTCTCTCTTTGTGCATTCCTATTAATTAGGTATTGTACTTCCTGGATTGATCCTCTGGCTTCACCTTTTCCTTCATGTTCTGTGTTCTGTCTCTGCCTTACTGTTCTAATTTCTCTGGCTTTCAGTTTTATCATCTAACACTTTATCTCTATTTCTGATATTTTTGACAGCTTTTTCTCCTGACCATCCCTCTGAGGGAACAGTTACTGGTTGAACTTGGGTTGAGCTATGTCCTAGCTCCTCTTACAGACTTTGAGCTAGTGCCCTGGTTTCCAACCCATCTCGCTTTCTGGGACACCTGTGCCTTCCTAGGCTCTGTACCTCAAAGTGGCTGGTGTTCTAGCGGCTCCTCCTTGGTGCTCATTCCCTTCTGCTTCCTTTCAGGCTACTGAATCACTTCCTCTCTGTCTGTTCTGTTTCCACCTTTTAGAATTGGATATCTCTTGTGTCTTATTTGTTTCCTCTCCCATTCTTCATGTCTCATGAATCTGTCTTATAAGTTTATCCCTTCATTTTTGTGGGAAGGAAGTAGATGTGTAAATGTATGTTTAGTCTGTGATATTTAATCAGATGAGTTTTTTTGTATTTAAAACTTACCCTTCTTGACAGATATACAAATGTCTTTCGATCACCATTAATGAGGATTTTATCAGCCAGGATCATAATATTCTGGAACACTTTATACTGTCCTCTCCCTCCCAGCCTACTCCCCCAGAAGCATTATATTTTATCATTACATTATCCCTAGATTTTATAGTGTCTGGTAAAAAAAAAAAAAGGGAATACTCACATAAGTTAGAGTAACAATGTATTTAGTGTGAAATTAATACATATTTTAAGTTAGAAGAGTCTAATGTAATCACACAGGGAGCTTGCCTTTCCCTCTAGAAGCTCTCCCTGCCCCCCCTGTGTACATGCAGTCTCTTTTCTTCCTCCTTTCATCTCTCAGTCATCAGTGTCACTCCCAAATCCCAAGTTTGAAACAGATTGACTTCTTAGACACAGTGACATTTTAAAATACAAAAGTTCTAAAGGGACAAATAGTTAAGGCCCTAAAGTATAAAATTCTTCAAGTAGTCAGTTCTGAGAATTTAGTAATTAATCATCATTTCACCCCAGGTGATGTCCTGCTTGCTTAACACCTCTCAGAATAATTTTTATGTGTGAACTCTTGAACATTTTGTAGTGGTAATTGATAGCCAGTAATCAGCATGCTAAACCCCACCTAGCAAATCCCTAGAATCTGTGCTCAATCCAAGTCTAGTTTCCAAAAAATGGAAGGTTCCTGATAATGATATGACCACCCTAAATCACAGTCCCCCATCCCCAAAATGTTGGTGAACAGTAGGCCTGCCTTTTAGAATCCCCAGTCAGGAATCTGTGTCTTCAGAAAGTGACAATTTAGTCTACTGCTTGTCAGCTTTGGTCTCAAAATAAAATCTGGAAAGTTAAAATTGGAAGAAATACGCTAAATATGATAAATCAGTCTCTTTAACCCACCCCTGCAGCTTTCTTTGACTAAATGGTTAAAATAACATGAAGCACTTGCAGTAGGTGAGTTGCACACCAACACCTTTTGGGTTCCCAGACCTGATTCCAATGTGTGTTTTTTGGGGGTTGGAAGGTTTCCCACATAGGACACCAAGCAATTCTTGAACACCAGCAGGGTGTCCAAGAACCCGGTTCTGATGTTGTCTGCCCGGAGACAGTGCCAGGTTCCCCAGGTTAAGGGCTTGTCCTGTGAGACTGCTGCAAACCCTTGGCTGTTCCCTGTGCTTCTGACCAACTGGCTACAGATTGGAGGTACCCATGACCTCCCCATTAGGTTCCATTAGTTTGCTAGAGCGGCTCACAGGACTTAGGAAAACACTTTGGTTTACCAGTTTACGGGTAACAGTTAACAGGATACAAGTTAACAGCCAGATGAAGAGAGAAATGGAACAAGACCCCCCCAAATAAAGGAGCTTCTGTCCTGGTGGAGCTTGGGGCTTGGTTGGGTGGCACATGGGAGCGTTCTGGTTTCCCAAGGGTGGAAGCTCTCTCTACATAGAAGTAGGATGCAAGAGAGAAAAGATATACTCTTCTCGTGGATTTTTGTGAGGGCCTCAGTGCACAGTCATGGTAGACTTAAGTCACTAGTCACTGGCTGATTTGAGCAGCCCTCAGCCCCCATCCTTGGGTGGGGTCCAAAAGTCTCATTAACATGACAAGATGCCCATTTTTTCACTTTAGGACTCTGAAGCATTTTCAGGAACTGTTCAGGAAGACCAAATATACCTGAGATATATTTTTGGTTATCTGAATGACCAAATACATGTTTCTTATAACTCATTATAGCACAATAGAGAACATTGACAGTCATTTTTATTTTTTAATATATTAATTGCAGCCTTGACTGTTTCAAAAATGCTTGCTTCAGATTGATCATATGCTCCACGGGTTAATGGTTTGTCTAATGGTAAAAGGTATAAAAAACAGGTATTTTTGTCCATACGCTTCTATGTAGTAGAGGCTTCAAACAGTTTTGGGTTCTGTGATGGCTCCATCAGGGATGCCAATCCCACCATGTCCTTTAATAACAGGTTTCAAAATACAAACTGTTCACCAACCATTTATTAAAATTGTGATATAATTGACATGTAATACTATATTCATTTCATAATCTTAAAAGAAATCTCATATTGCAGCTTTAAGCTTATCTCCTTATATTGTACCCACTCACTATGCCAGTGCCCTTTAACAATATTCGCTTTCTCTTTCCTCATCCCATTCTACTTATTTTAGAATAGAATTCTACTCTTTTAGAATAGAATGCTAGCTAGCTTTATACATCAAACTTAACTTTTCTTCGGTACACTTGCACATCTGTTTTATTCTCATAAGCCACCCAATGAGATAGGAAGGGAGAAGATAGCGTTCCATTACCCTCAGGATAAAGGATGATGTGGCTTTAGAGGCACATGCTCAGGTAGTATAAACCCAGTGACATGATGATTTTTAAAATGGTTTAAAAAGTTACGCTTCTTGGCTCTTTGAGCCAATGTTTCATCAGGACTGCAAGATCCTTTTCTGTTTTGTTTGCCCAGCTTTTATTTTCCTTTTTTTTTAATATAGTGGAGAATAAATTAAATTTACTCTAACTTCCCTACTTTTATTTAGTTTGATAGATGATGTTTCAATTTGTCACGGTCACTTTGAGTCCAGTTTTATCTTAGGTTTTAGCAGATGCATTCAATTTTGGTCTGCTTAATAAGCATGCTCTCAATCCTGTCACGTTGAGATAAGGCCACATATATTTCATTAGAGATCCATTTTGGCCTATTATTTATCAGGTGTTTTGACAAGCATGATACTACAGCAAAATAATATGAAGTCCTCAGGAGACAATAGCTCCTCTCCCAGTGTCATGCTACTCTGGAAATTGCTGAAAACCAGAACATTCCTGTTCAAACAGATGGCCTTCATTCTCCTTCCTTTTCTGAGTGTAGGACTTAATCCATTCCTTTCTGCGCTGCCCTCTTTGGCTTTGTCTAACTTTGACCTCTCTTATTTACCTTGGTATAATTATGTATTTGAATCCACAGTGATCTGACATGAATGGTGTGCCAGAATTAATTGCCTATAAAAAGGCATATGTATAATGTGTACATAAAAATCATGTTTGGTACATTTAGGAATGCAGAGGCGTGGCAGTAGACAGGGATCAGATCCATGGTGGCCACAGATGTCTGGTGTATCCCTGGAGATTGCACACCCCAGTTTTGCCCTACATGTGGGAGAGCTGGCTTCCCCTCCCCCATCACCTGGGCTGCAGCATCCCTTCCAGAAAGATTCTTAACAACCTCCATGGGGAATTTCTGATCTTTTTTTTAGCTCGCAGTATATGTTAAAGAACTGGTTTTAGGTTAATCTTTTTTTAGATCGCTGTATTAAAGATTTAAAAATTTATTTTTGATACAAATTTACATAGCTCCTTCCCCTAACAGGTGAACCTCCTCCTTAATTTACTTTAAATTGTGACAAAAACATGATTTGACAACCATGAAAGTATTCACATATTGATTAAATTATGAAAATATGTTAAAGTGTAAAAAAAAACAGGTCACTTAAGCCTCTCGGATTATCTATACAATAAAGACATTAGCCTAGATGCTCCCTAAATTCTCATCTGTGTGCTCCTTAACACTAGTGGCCTAGCAAGGACGCTCCCGCCAGCCCGGGTCCTGCTGAAGCCTTCCTTAAACTTCTGGCCTCTGCCCTTCACTCCAGTATCTGTCTCCTGTCCTTCTTTCCCCTTCTCCGAGTGTCCGTCCCTTCTCCTGGCTTCCTCACACCCCCTCCCTCACCAGCCCTGTCTCCCTGGAAGTGCTGGTCATTCTCATCACAGCTCACACGCCTGTCCCGCCCTGTCTGCGCTATGCAGAGGCACCATGGCTGGCTATCTCTATTCTGGTATGGAGACCTTTAGCATATAGCAGAAAGTGGTGTAATTGTCTTACTAGCTGTTTTTCTTAACACCACCTGTGGGATGTCTCTTTTTATATTACTACACGATGACCTTAAGAGTAAACCTCCAGAGAAAGGGTTAATTTCTTTCAGGATTTGGTTTTTCTAAATTCTAAGCAATCTGTAAGATTTAAGTTTTCAGTTTTATTGCTTATATTGTGCTACAGAATAAATCATGACAGATTCAAAGATCCTTACTTTTCCAACAGTTTCTTTATTTCTTTTAGGGTTGGAAGGATAATGAGAGAAGCATTACACCTGATTTTAAAATAAACATAGAAGGGGTAGACTATTCTTTGAAAATGCTAAAGGGCCATAAACAAGAGTACTGCAAGTCACTGTATATTAGGCCAAGTAATTCATCCCTGAGATGTTAAACAGTTATTGCTAATAGGTTAAAAGAGCTAACATCAAATACTGTGTAAAAGTAGGCATTTGTTTCAGTTCAAATACCTGAGTCCTTGCTAGAGAACCAACACAAATCTGAAGTTAGAGTGCAGCAAGAGGCCTCAGCTCACTTGAGGAGTGAGTGCCTCTGCCCCAGCCCCCCAGCTGGTGCATAACAGTGCAGCGACAAGGCTTCTGCACGTTGCCTGGAAGTCCTTGTGATTTATGCAGAAAGCAGTGCCTTGCCCCACACAGTTCTGTATGAGGGCCTGAATTTTCCAGGAGGTGCAGCTTCCTTTACCTAGTACTGCTAAGGAAAATTAAGCTTCCTCCCCATAACCCCACCCCAATCCAAGGTCAGTTTTACAGAACCCCGAAGGCTAGCAACAGCAGGCCCTTTTCT
Source organism: Smutsia gigantea (assembly GCA_032199065.1). Lineage (NCBI taxonomy): Eukaryota > Metazoa > Chordata > Mammalia > Pholidota > Manidae > Smutsia > Smutsia gigantea. Next base: position 31,407 of record JAVSCE010003196.1, on the reverse strand, counting down.
TCCCATCTTACCGTTTACTGGAAAGAAGTGTGATAAAGGAAAATCTAGTCAGCTTAATAGTCATCCTCAAAGATCCTTTGTCCTGCTCAGCTGCCATGTTGTGGTGATGCCTGGGTGACAGCCCTGGATCCCGTTGCTTCATAGGAATTCCAGTACTTGCTTGTCCTAGCTGCTCACTCACTCGTCACAGCCTCTGTGCTTTCCCCATTCTCATCCATTAATATGGGAACTGATGGCGCCTCCTGTAAGGAAGGTTGTTGTGAGCATTAAATGAGGTACCCACTGGAAAGTACATAGAGAGATGTTGGGCACATACTGTGGCCTGGGGTCTGTATTAGACTGACTAGAATGGTGTCCTCGAGTGTGGTTTTAGTGAAGTGTTCCTGGCAGTCGGCTCATTTGGTGAGCCATAGTTTATTTATGATTCCATCCTAGCACCATTAGGGGCTCTTCCCAGGAGTGTCCAGAACTTATCTTCTTGAAAAGGAAAGTTGCCCTGCATGTGAAACAAAGTATTTTCTCCTCATTTGTATTCTGGTGGGAAGCAGGGTGTGTGCTTTTTAAGCTGCAGTACTAATTACTGTTTTATGAAAAAGCATTAGCCCACATGGACACTCTCAGGAATTGGTCTTCAAAGGACAGGAGGCAAAACGAAGGCAATAAAAGCCATCTTGCACATTAAGTAAAAGCATTAATATTCTTATAAGTTGGTAATTTTTTAATAGGGATTACCTAAGGCAAAAGGAAGGAGTACACTCAGTAATCAAGTTGTTTTTTAAATAAACATTTTGACAGGTCAGCACTATAAGGGAGGTCCAGAATAACTAAAGATTTACAGAACCATTCGTGGCAACTGCACTCCACCTCCCGCAGAGAGTTAATCTGTGTAGTATATGTGAACTCCAGAGGGCTGTAGAGTCTAAGGGTTTAGCCTTTAATTTACGGGCAGTTGAAATGGCCAGCAATTTCTAAGCATGTAAAGTCACATGATCAGGTTTATGTGTGTAAAGGAGACTCAGGAAGACATACGGTGGGGTGAGAAGTGGACCGACCCTTTGAGAAGCTGTGCCGGCCGTGCTAGGCAGTGAGGGGGTCAGAAGGGGCTGTGGGTACTAGGGACGCTTTGGAATTTAAAGCTGACAATCCAGAGACTGACTAGCTTTGGAAGGTAAAGGAAAGTGAGAAACAATTCCAAGGTTTCTAGTGCAGTGAGTAAGTCAGTGTATGGGGCCCGGGTGGGTAAGACACCAGGAGCAGAGGGGGCCCAGGCAAAGAAGGAAGACCGTTTTGTGGCCAGTGGGTGCAGACAGAGAAGGCACCTGGTGTAGAGGCTGTTCCGACGGATCAGCACTCTAGTCTCTTGGACGGTGTTTGAAAATAAGGACTGGTTATTTTTATTTAGCTTTTTGAATAAGTGTAAAACTGGTAAACTTTTAAACCTAAGTTGCAAGAAAATGGGATGGGGGAACAGGAAATCATGAGACCTGTGTAATGTTTAAAAAAAAACCACATGGAGAAACCCTGAAAAGGCATCAGAATTTAGCTGTTGGTGTAATTATTGTCTAAATACAATTGTGGGGCAGAAGGGTATTTTGCTGTTTTTAGTTTCCTAATAATTTTTTTCAAGACATTGACATTGACAGCACAGTGGAACACCAAGTTGCATTTCATTACAGTGAGAAAGAACTGATAGGAAACATGCGTCCAAAAAAACTTCTGTTGTGCACAAGAGTGCCCTGTTTTCTCAGTTCCAGAGTGCAGTTTAAGGCCTTTGTGTGTTGAAATTGATAACGTGACCAAGTGCATGCACTTTACTGTGTGGTCATACATGCTTTGAGGTTAAGATTGTCACTAGGGATGGACACTTTAATTTTCCAAGGGCCTGAGAGCCCCACTCACAGGAAGGGTCAGGAGAAGGCAGCCAGACTGGCTGCAAAGTCCAGAGGACACTCCTGGCACTGTCCATGGGGTCAAGGTTCATTCCTCTTGCGTCATGAAAGGTTGAAATAACTTTTATAAAGGAATTACATATTATTTACATAAAGGTAAATAATAACATTGTTATTTATATTGCAGTACAGGACTGTAAATGTAAGAAAGTCAAAATCCTGATAACCCAACAAATCTGCCTTTCTAAGGCAATGTTTCTAAGCAACGTACATGAATTGTCACACTTAAACCTCACAACAGCCTTTTATGTTTCTTGTCCATTGGCCATTAGTTTGTAATTTTAATGATTCTCTTCAGTTTATGCATATTCTGTGCATATTTTTCCTAGTCTAAACACATAAAGTTAGCAGGAAAATTCAAATGTGTAGAAGTCCTGCCTTCAGGTGTGCCACCTAAATGGTGCATTAGGAGAGCTTGTCTCTAAGTAGGACAATGACAGGATTGTTGGGGGTAAAATGAACCTCACTGGAGATAAGGGAGCTGCTTTCATGGGTGCTAAGCTACTCCTAGAGGCTTTTGAGCCAAGGTAGTTTCAAAAGAAATAAGCACCGTGGGCTGATGTCAATCTTAAAAGGTGTCCTCACATGTCGTTTCAGTAAAGATGTGTTACATATGTTGCACTAAGCTTATTGGGTAGAAATCAAACTGAAGAGAAGATTCAGCCCTGTATGACCCTGCTCCTGTAAGCTACATACAGGTGTATGTGCTTATGAGCTGACACTTAATTGGAACATGTTGGCAGCATGCTGCTGTCAAGTAATGTGGCTTATGAGAATAGAACTGAAGAACTGCCATACAAGCAGATGCGTAAGACCAAGGTCAACAAAGTAACATATTTCCATCTGAAATAACAAACTTCAAGTCTTGAAGTGGTGCTGGTCCTTTCTGATGGGAGTGAGACCAGCTGCAGTGACATCAACTATGGAGGCATTTTATTTCTTACATGTTTTACAAAGCAGCTAGTGGAAGAGTTTCTGGTAAAGTGTATATTCATGATGTAAATGTAACGGTTCTCGGCATGTTCACTGTGACTGGCTCCGTGGAGATGCCTGGTAGTTGCAGACTGAAAATGGTGTCTCTGAAATTTAACTCTTAGTTCAGACAGATGTCAGATGTGGGCCCTTGGTTAACATGAATGTTATTTTGGGGTTTTTTGTCCAGAAATAAAGCTGGTCTGGTGGGATATAAGTCCTTATGATCAGCAATAGGATAATTGCCAGATGGTTCTCTTTGCTTGTTTCCAGGTAGAGTTATCCCTGGCAGGAATCAAAAATATTAATGCTTCGAAAGGGCAGCCCTTCAAAAACGGAATGTATTTATTTGCTGACGGAAGATTTTATACCTCCCAGTAGATGTGGACATTTTAATCTACTGTTGTTCATGAAAAGCACAATGGCTTAAAAACCAGGTTACCTGTCACCTGGTTCTGGAGGCAGCAGGTCCCTGGCATTATACCTGGTTGTGCCACTTAGTGCTGTGTTCCCCAGGGGGTAGTGCCCAACCCAGGGCTCGTCAGTACAGGGGAGACCTGGGACTAGCACAGCACTCTTCTTAGGAGACTCATGATGAGCAGTGTAATGTCCAGCTTTGGGTGCCATTTAAAGTACTTATTTAAAAACCACGTAACTGGAAATCATTTGTGAAATGCTGGTTAGAATTTTAATCTGTATAAAAAATTGGAGAGAGATGTTAAAATGTGTTATGGAATGAGAGAGAGTGACAGTTTTTCTATATGCTAATTGACAGTTTCAGGACAAGGAGTTTCAGGAGAGATGGATGATCAGTGGTTTTCTTAATTGTTTGGCCCAATCTGGTAGTTCTTGGTGAAGCACAGTATGCCAGGGACCATCACCACAGTTTCTGCCTTCATTACAGAAGACATCGTGCCAGGTTTTGTTATTCATGTATCTCTATGTGTGCCTCTTAAGACAAAAATATGAGATCCAAAGATCACCTTGGAGTCCTAACTGGGGATTATTGTCCTAAACTGACCATTCAGAGGACAGCCTCTACATAGAAGGGAGAGGAACAGTTCCTGTATGAGAACATGACCTAATGGCACTCAGAACTCAAGTTCTAGGTTTGTCTATCCACCTGCCCAGTGGTCTCAACTCACTCAAAACCGGAATATGCAGACACCACTGTTCCCCACCTACTTCCATGGCCTCCTTCCCCAACCAAAAACCGGTGGCCACCTTCTCTCTCCTTCGCGCTTCTCCCATCCAGGCAGTCACTATATCCTGTTGTTTTTATTTCCTAAATAACAAACCTCTCATTTCTTCATCATCCAGCTGTCATTTTTGCTCATGACAGTAGCATCTTAATTGGTCAAGTGACTTCTTCAGTCCATCCTTTACTCTGAAGTGATCTTTCTGGATCCCGAGTATGGCCATACCAAGGCTGGTTTGCAGCTTTGGTTTACCAGCACCCTGTACTCGTGCATTCAGCCAGCACGTGGTTGGCATCTGTTATGTGGCAAGAACACATAATTAAATTAAGGCAATATGATAGAAAGTGACCAGGTAGCTGCTTAAGATGGGGGTGCAGGGTAAGTTCCCTGAGGAGCTAAGTGGGAGTCGTCTAGTGAGATCAGAAAGCAAGTGTTCTGCTGTAGGGAGGAACCGAGGTTGGTGGATTTGAAGAACAGAATGAAAGCCAGTGTGGTGAGACCGTAGTGCATGGGGAGGGATAATGAGGTCGGACGTGCCGGCAGAGCTCATCCTGTCGCCTTTATGGCAGAGGTGGGAGCAGCAACTAGGTGAATGCAGTGCTGTAATACGATGATTTATAAGAAGTACGTATGTGGTCAGATGACCAAAGTATGTTTCTAAGGTGTATTTGGTCTTCATTTATAGTTCCTGAAAATGCTTCCAAGCCATAAAGGTGAAATAGTTGTCTTGTTGTGTTGATAAGAAGACTTTTGGATCCCACCCAAGGACGGGTGCTAGTTGCCAGGGAGACTAACCACATGATGAGAGGATGGGAACTTCCAGCCCCTGGGAGGAGAGAGGGCAGAGGGGCTGGAGGTTGAATCTGCCGATAGCCAGTGACTTAGTCGTGACAATGCAATGAAGCCCTCACAAAAACCCAAGAGAAGAGCATATGTTCTCTCTCTTGCATCCTGTTTCTCTGTGAAGCGAGCTTCCACACTTGGGGAACCAGAACTCTTCCACGTGCCACCCAGCCTGGCGCCAAGCTTCCCCAGGATAGAAGCTCCTTTATTTGGGACCCTGCCCCATTTATCTCTTCATCTTGCTGTTAATTTGTATCCTGTTAAGTGGTACCCTTAAACTGGTAAATGTGTTTTCCTGAGTTCTGTGAGCCACTCTAGCAAATTAACAAACCTAAATGGACAGTCATGAGAGCCTCCAGTCTGTAGCCAGTTGGTCAGAAGCACAGGTAACAGCCAGGGGCTTGTGGCTGGCATCTGGAGTGGGGTAGAGGGCAGTCTTGTAGGACAGAGCCCTTAACCTCGAGGATCTCATTCTGTTTTCAGGCAGACAGCATCAGAATTGAGTTCTTGGACACCCTGCTAGTGTTCAAGAATTGCTTGGTGTTGTGCATGGCAAAAACCCCTCCCCCAACACACAGATTGGAATCGGGTGCAGGCACCTGAACAGAGGTGCCGTTTCTTGAAACAGGAAAGCCTGGAGGAGAAACAGGTTTAGTAGGGAAACCAGGAGGTGTTATTAAATCACGTTAAGTCTAAGATGCCTCTTAGACATCCAAGTGAAATAGGACCATTTCAGCATTAAGGAATTTCTGATGGATAGTTTCTTGCGACTATGAGTAGCTCTGGCTTAGGTTAGATCAGCACTTGCGCAAGTGCTGGGAGGGCATGGGGTCTGTACAAGCCCCCAGCAACTGCCCCTAACCTGGGCAGGAGGAAGGTGAGGCAGGAAGGTTTTGGAGGCCTGACCCGCCCAGTCATGGGCACTCCGGCCTGCCAACAGATCAAAGGGACTTGGGGATTTAAGGCATGATCCATACCTTCCTGCTTTCCCAAGCTCTTCCTTCATGCCCTCTGACACTCACCAAACATCAGGCACACACTCTTCATTCTCTGCTCTGTGAACAGCCCCTTCACCTGGTTCTTTTTTTTTTTTTTTTGGTATCATTAATCTACAATTACATGAGCAAAATTGTTTACTAGACTCCCCCTTCACCTGGTTCTTAACATCACTACCTCCCTGCTTCATCCCTCACAGGCAGACCCAAACAGTCATCAGTATTTAGCGCTCTCACTGTGGGCCACGTATTCTCTGAGGGAAGACTTGACCCTCTACTGTGACAGGTGAGGGCTGCTTCTGTGTGGGTATGCAAGCAGCCATGTGGTTGTGGATAGGTGTCTATAAACTGCTGTTGGTTCTTCTCTGCCTCCTTGCAGTGAGTCAGGCAGCCTTTCCTCATTATAGCAAATCACCTCTAGGCATGCAGCCTCTCCAGAAAGGGAATTCTGTTCTTCCATACCAACCCCATCCCACCCCCTCCTTTGGAAAAAAGAGAGCTCCATGGAAGGTGAATATGCCAGTAAGATCTTGTTGGTCAGCTCTAGAAGACTCTACATTCAGAATCTTCCAAATTAGCTCTAGGAGCCCCAGGAAATGTCCAGATACAAACACACACAGACCCTCAAGGGCTCTGAGATCACCAGCAAACACCAGTTGTTGCCTTTAGCTCCTTAATTTGACCTGGGAATTCTGAAACCCCATATTGGTTGTATTTTCAGGCAGTTTTGATAATTTGACTAACCCCATCCTCTGTTGCTTCTTTGTAATCTCATTCATGAAAGAAAACCGGTATTATGGAACCACCTTTTATCACATGACCGCTCCACTGACCAGGCTGCCCAGAGAACAAGCCAGAGGGAGAGCAAAAGAGGCCCTCGCATTTACCCAGCGGGTGGCGCTGGGAGGCACTAGAAGAGAGTGTTGTCAAGGAGTACGATTACAGAATCTTGTAGTTTTCACTTTATCCTTCATTCAAGTATTCATACAGATTGGCTTCTTGGAAAATTGTAATGGTAACAAAGCCACACCTTAGCCTCCCAGCCCAATTTTTTAACCCGTGAAATGGAGATAACAACAGGACTATCCTATCAGGTTGTTGTAGGGGTTAAATGAGATATGTCCTAGCAGTCATGTAAAAGTTGGAGGAGGCCGAGGAGAGTGTTGAGTTTAAGTCATATTACTTACTAGTTTCCAAGGTCTTCATCTGTTGAAGTGAGGATCGGCCTCTTGCTGAGTATCTTCTACGCTAGGATTAAACTTCTAAAATAGAAATGTCTAAATCCATGAAAATGGATTGAGCCAATAGTTTTTAAACTTCCCAGGGGATGAGAAGCACATAGATGCTGTACTTCTCAGTCTTGCTGGGTGGCAGCCACTGTCTGCATTGTTGACACACTTCAGGCAACGCTGGTGCATCACGACTAAACAGTCTGCAACAGACTAACATCTTAAAATCACCTCTGAAAACTCAGTGTTTAGCTGTTCCACTAAAGCTAGATCATAAACTAGTTAACTAACTTTGGTGCCAAAGTTTCCATTTTAGGTTTGGACCATGTTTCTCCTCTGGTGCAAGTTTTCCAAGAAGAAAAGCTTCGGGTCTAAAAAGCACAGCCTTGGGAAGTGGGTGACCTGAAGTGCCCTCTGATGTGCCTTCCATATTGTTGTCCTACTAAGTGGCCCCGTACAGCACTCTTGAGAGGGTAGGAAGGATCTGGCAGGCTGGCTTGAGGGTGTGGGGACCAGCGACCCTATGGATAGTTGATTTGACAGTAGCTTGATTTAAGTTCAAGGATAAGCTGCACAGATTCAAAATCTTGTTATAGGAGGCCTATTGTGGCAGCAGGTTCACATTTCTGCTACTGAAGTAAACAGTAAAATACGGGCACCTCGTGAATGAGCAGCCCCTGTAATTGGCTTTCTGGAAGCAGAGACCCAACTTTGGTGGGATGAACTGTGGAGAGATGCAGGATTATATCAAGAGACACTTAACTGACAGGTAGGTAATCTTTAAAAAGATGCCTTTTTTAGATTCAGAAAGCACAAAAGGTAACATTTCTCCTTATAAACCAGTCCATTGTTTGAGCAAAGGTTAAAATAAAAATAAACTAGTACGTAGTCTTGTGTAACTTAAATTTCAATTTAAACTCTGTAAGCTTTTCTTTCTTTCTATGCATAGGGAAAAAAAGGCTGTTCTCTTACAGAGCCGCCACAGGCCACCTCCTGCTGGGTTCAGCCTTCTCAGGTTCTCAGCTGCTATACAAAGCAAATGTGCTAAGGACTGCCTTAAACCTCCTGGACCAAGCCCCCGCCTTTCTAATGTCTTAAAGGGCACAAGTCCCTTTTCTTCTAATGTGTAAAAACTCCCCTAGACAAAACATATGTTTTCAGCAGAGTTACAGCTTTTAAAAGAAACTTTCTAAATAATTACCAAAGGGAAAGGGACTGGGGAGAATGGGCGGGAAGGGAGGGATAAGAGGGAAAAAGGGGCATTACGATTAGCAGATGTAATGTTGGGGGGGCACGGGGAGGGCAGTACAACTCAGAGAAGACAAGTAGTGATTCTGTAGCATCTCACTACGCTGATGGACAGTGACTGTAATGGAGTTGGTGGGGGGGACCTGATGAAGGAGTAGTTTAATAACCATAATATTGCACATGTAATTGTAGATTAATGATAATAAAATAAATTATATTAAAAAAAATAAAAATAAAAAAAGGTTAAAAAAAAGAAACTTTCTAATGAGAATTATTTTGATGGAATATATTTAATTGTGGGTAAGATAAAATGCAAAGTGTCTTTCAGGAAAAAAACAAGATCTTGTTAGCCCAAAGAAACATCATATGTGAAACCTGTGTTTTTTGATAAGTGGGGTTATGAAGAATGTCTGTTAACATAATATACATTTTGTGTAGGAGAAAACAGTTAAACCAGACTTTCTTGCTTAATATTTAAATTTTCTTGGAGGGGGAGATGAAGACTGGTTTTAGCTTGTGGCAGGTGGATATATTTTATTTGGGAAATTGCTTTATATTGCTTTGTTTTGCCTCCATAAATTTATTACTGTTGAACCTGAAGACTGCAAACCCAGGAGAATTAGAGTAGACAGGGAACCAGAACACTTAAAACCCACAGCAAGTGGCCAGTATCTGTGCCCTCTGTATCCATGGTTGAAGTTTATTCCACGCGTGATCTTATGAATTGTTTCAGCTTTGTGGGTATCTTGGTAGAAATAATTAATAGTACTTGTACTAGTCCCGCTACATGTCTAGAGAACATTATCACCAATAAAAGTGTCCATACTAAAACAGATAATTGTGGGTGGGAATAAAGAGTGGTTAAATACTGTGCTTGGCCTGTAAAAAATGTTCTATAAAAAGATGAATGTTCAAAACAAGTGCACCTAAGTGGCAGCGTTGCTGGTTTAAGTGTCGTCACTGCTAGTGGACAAAGCTAGCTTCTCCTGGAGGTCTGTGCTGCCTGCCTCCAGCGTCCCACTGCCTTGCAGAGAAGCCCAAAGGGCTCTGTGTTCAGGGGCCATCCATTCTGTGGGATCGCTGCTGGGACTTCTTTTTTCCTTACACTTTAAGGAGTGCCTTAGGGGTACCCTACATATCACTTAAAAATACTCTTTTTCTTCATTATCAAGTACATTCAGGGTGGCTTTTTTCCCCCACCTCATCTATTTTCCTAAAAGATTCTCCATCCTCCTTTTTCCCAGCTGGTTAGTATCCCCCAGTTTACTGTTGAGAAAATTGAGGCTTAAATAAATGAACTGGCCCAGGCTGGCAGGGCTGGGGAGAGGCAGAGCCAGGCTGGGGCTCTTTTCTGCGGCCAAGCACCCCTCCTCCACAGCTCTGCTGGGCAGCTTGGCTTAGGTGCGGGGCTCCGAGGACCTCCTCTCCATGTTTCTGAACATAAGGAGGGCAGACACAGGAGATCAGCTAACTGGAACATGTCATCTACTGAGTACTTTTCTCCCCTCCACTTTAGGATAAACAAGAAAATGATGAAAAAAGCTTCCTAGCAGGGATTTATTTTTTTAAAGCAATATTTTTAAAGTTATATCCTGGGGTCAGTTTCATAAAGCCTAGTCTCTACTTAGTAGTATCTTCTGAGAATATTCCCAATAATAGATTTATCACTGTTAGGCAATAGTGAATAATCAGTTTAATTCAAAATAGTGTAGACTAATGTGATCCAGAAAGGATTTCTAGCTTTACCTTCAGTTACCCAGAAAATATCATTTGAAGTTAAAAGCCCATTCCTGATCATTTCAGTGATCCTTTGCTCTAAGTCCAAAACACTATTATGTAGCTGCAATGTTTCTAAGTCAGTAAGCTTTTAGAGCAGCTGCCTGTTGCAGGACCCTGCTGCAGGGATGCCCTAAGGCTCCCCTTCCGCTGAGCGGCCAAGGGAAGGCGCCAACAGCCGCCACCACAGGGCTCCCTGACCCTCAGGCTGTAGCTCATCAATCTTGAGAAGTGGGCTCCTCTTTGCCAGCCCTCGGCACCCCGAGGGCTGGTTCCTACAGGGCAGTTTGTTTCCCCGTTGCCCATATAGCTCCCATCCCTTTAGGACTCAAATGCTCAGCAACCCTCCTCAGGAATGCTTTCCTGACTTCCTTAGTTAAGCTCTGACCTCTCTAACTAAAGTACTGTTTACTCATGGCGGTTTGGGTTTCTCATCCCCAGGCCATTCTGAGAGCTCCCTGAGGGCGAGCACGGGGTGGCCTTTACCCTCAGTTCGGCCCCTTGGCCCCGCAGGGGCATGCGGTATAAATTTGTTGAATGAATAAAAAGGAAAGATTTTCATGTTTCTGAAATTAATACCATTTTAAAAAATTTAAATATCAAGGCACAGACCACTGAGGTGGCACTGTGATCACAACAGTCTCTCCCAACCTAAGAGGCAAGGTATGGAGTGGAGAAAACTGAGCCAATAACCAGACTGATTGAGTTCTTCTTTCCTTCCAACCCATGTTGCCAGCATCGGGACTTTGCAGTCTTTTGCTGTATGTTAATAAAGGAAATGAAAGTCCCAATATCAGCTCATTAAGAAGTCAAAATCCTTTCTTCATATTCAACAGAACAACTTGCATCTCACAATCCTGTGAAGAAGCACTGGGTTGGCTTTTTACATGTGTTAGCCAGTGGTTACCTTCACACCTGTTTAACAACAGATTTACCTTCCAACACACTGTGAAATCTGGATTTGTAAAACAGCAACAACAAAAAGAGAGGCATGTGACAATCTTCTGGAGAAAAGACACGCTTCCCCAGCTGCATCTTAAGCCTATACGTTTTCATTATTTGTTTGCTGAGTGATGAACAAATCTATTGTAGAAAGGCAAGTACTCTGTATTCTTTGTGTGTTCAAGGTTATGGCCAAATTCTGGCCTCCCCCATTTGGCAGGTGAAGTGCAGTTAGACAAGGAAAAGGTCAATCCCAAGCCTTGTAGCCTAATACAAAGCATCATAGCTTCACCGTGAGCCCATCTGCAAGTACCAAGACCATAGTGAGGGAATTCAGGGAACAGGCCTTCCTCATGGATCAGAACAGGCCAGAGAGGCAGCTGGCAGATGTGGCCAGGGCAGCTGCACCCAGACTTACCTTGGCCATTCTGTCCTGCATTTTGCTGCAGCAGTCCAGTCACCTCTCAGCCCCTACTCTGTACCTATAAGTGTCTTGATAAACTAGAGAGTTATGTAATTGTTAGGACTTACAAAAATATCTTAAACATAACTTTAACATGTCATATTTTTGGCAGTTACTGATGTCAAAATTAGATGCAGTACATACTGAATAGAGTCTATTAAGATAAATTAAGTTAAAAGCCACAAAGACACTTAGAGGTTTATTTTGTGGTTTTCCCAAAGAAACTTTTTTTTCCCAAACACAAGTCATTTATTTTATGATTCATTTCTGACAACTTAGGAAAAAATTCCTTTAGTAACTCTGTCAGTGCTATGAGAAGACACAAAGTAATGTAGAAAATACTGAAGTTCTATAGAACCCCAGAGAAAAACATTTCTAAAAGAATATTCTGGACATATTCTACGTTAGCTCTTTTTTTTAATAATTTTTTATTAAGGTGTTATTGATATACACTCTTATGAAGGTTTCACATGAAAAAACAAAGTTGTGACTACTTTTACCCATATTATCAAGTCCACACCCATACCCCAATGTAGTCACAGTCCATCAGTGTAGTAAGATGCCACAGATTCACTGTTTGCCTTCTCTGTGCTACACTGTTTTCCCCGTGACCCCCCACACCATGTGTACTAAACATAATACCCCTCAATCCCCTTCTCCCTCCCTCCCCAACCACCTTCCCACACCCCTCCCCTTTGGTAACCACTAGTCCCTTCTTGGACTCTGTGAGTCTTCTGCTATTTTGTTCCTTCAATTTTGCTATGTTGTTACACTCCACAAATGAGGGAAATCATTTGGCACTTGTCTTTCTCCTGGCTTATTTCACTGAGCATAATATCCTCCAGCTCCATCCATGTTGTTGCAAATGGTAGGATTTGTTTCTTTCTTATGGCTGAATAGTATTCCATTGTGTATATGTACCATATCTTCTTTATCCATTCATCTACTGATGGACACATAGATTGCTTCCATATTTTGGCTATTGTAAATAGTGCTGCAATAAACATAGGGGTACATGTGGCTTTTTGAATCTGAGAAGTTGTATTCTTTGGGTAAATTCGTAGGAGTGGAATTCCCGAGTCAAATGGTATTTCTATTTTTAGTTTTTTGAGGAACCTCCATACTGCTTTCCACAATGGTTGAACTAGCTTACATTCCCACCAGCAGTGTAGGAGGGTTCCCCTTTCTCCACATCCTCGCCAGCATTTGTTGTTCTTAGTCTTTTGGATGGTGGCCATCCTTACTGGTGTGAGGTGATATCTCATTGTGTTTTTAATTTGCATTTCCCTGATGATTAGTGATACGGAGCATCTTTTCATGTGTCTGTTGGCCATCTGAATTTCTTCTTTGGAGAATTGTCTCTTCATATCCTCTGCCCATTTTTTAATTGGGTTATTTGCTTTTTGGGTGTTGAGGTATGTGAGTTCTTTATACATTTTGGGTGTTAACCCCTTGTCGGATATGTCATTTACAAATATATTCTCCCATACTGTAGGATGCCTTTTTGTTCTGTTGATGGTGTCCTTTGCCACACAGAAGCGTTTTAGTTTGATGTACTCCCATGTGTTCATTTTTGCTTTTGTTTCCCTTGTTCGAGGAGATGCGTTCAGGAAGAAGTTGCTCATGCTTATATTCAGATTTTTGCCTGTGTTGTCTTCTAACAGTTTTGTGGTTTCATGACTTACATTCAGGTCTTTGATCCATTTCGAGTTTACTTTTGTGTAGGGGTTAAACAGTAATCCAGTTTCATTCTCTTGCATGTAGCTGTCCAGTTTTGCCAACACCAGGTGTTGAAGAGGCTGTCATTTCCCCATTGTTTGGCCATGGCTCCTTTGTCATATGTTAATTGACCATATATGATTGGGTTTATATCAGGGCTCTCTAGTCTGTTCCATTGGTCTATGGGTCTGTTCTTGTGCCAGTACCAAATTGTCTTGAGTACTGTGCTTTGTAGTAGAGCTTGAAGTTGGAGAGCGTAATCCCCCCAGCTTTATTCTTCCTTCTCAGGATTGCTTTGGCTATTCGGGGTCTTTTGTGGTTCCATATGAATTTTAGAAGAATTTGCTCTAGTTCATTGAAGAATGCTGTTGGTATTTTGATAGGAATTGCATTAAATCTGTAGATTGCTTTAGGCAGGATGGCTGTTTTGACAATATTAATTCTTCCTATCCATTATCCATGATCACGGGATGTATTTCCATGTATAGGTATCTTCTTTAATTTCTCAGTGTCTTGTAGTTTTCAGAGTATAGGTCTTTCACTTCCTTGGTTAGGTTTATTCCTAGGTATTTTATTCTTTTTGATGCAGTTGTGAATGGAATTGTTTTCCTGATTTCTCTTTCTGCTAGTTCATTGTTAGTGTATAGGAATGCCACAGATTTCTGCGTGAATTCAAATATTAGATCTAGTAATTCTGGAGTGGATTCTTTAGGGTTTTTTATGTACAATATCATGTCATCTGCAAACAGGGACAGTTTAACTTCTTCCTTGCCAATCTGGATGCCTTTTCTTCCTTTGTGTTGTCTGATTGCCGTGGCTAGGACCTCCAGTACTATGTTGAATAGAAGTGTGGAGAGTGGGCATCCTTGTCTTGTTCCCAATCTTAAAGGAAAAGCTTTCAACTTCTCATTGTTAAGTATAATGTTGGCTGTGGGTTTGTCATATAAGGCCTTTATTATGTTGAGGTACTTGCCCTCTATACTCATTTTGTTGAGAGTTTTTATCATGAATAGGTGTTGAAGTTTGTCAAATGCTTTTTCAGCATCTATGGAGATGATGATGTTGTTTTGTCCTTTTTGTTGATATTGGTGGATTTTTGAATGTTGTACCATCCTTGCATCCCTGGAATAAATCCTACTGGATCCTGATGGATGATCTTTTTGATATATTTTTGAATTTGGCATGCTAATAATTTGTTGAGTATTTTTGCATCTATGTTCATCAGGGATATTGGTCTGTAATTTCTTTTTTTTGTGGTGTCTTTGCCTGGTTTTGGTATTTGAGTGATGCTGGCCTCATAGAATGAGTTTGGAAGTATTCCCTCTTCTTCTACTCTTTGGAAAACTTTAAGGAGGATGGGTATTAGGTCTTCACTAAATGTTTGATAAAATTCAGCGGTGAAGCTGTCTGGTCCAGGAGTTTTGTTCTTAGGTAGTTTTTTGATTACCAATTCAATTTCGTTGCAGGTAATTGGTTCAGATTTTCTGTTTCTTTCTGGGTCAGCCTTGGAAGGTTGTATTTTTCTAGAAAGTTGTCCATTTCTTCTAGGTTATCCAGTTTGTTAGCATATAATTTTTCATAGTATTCTCTAATAATTCTTTGTATTTCTGTGGTGTCTGTAGTTATTTTTCCTTTCTCATTTCTGATTCTGTGTATGTGCGTAGACTCTTTTTTTCTTGATAAGTCTGGTTAGGGGTTTATCTATTTTGTTTATTTTCTCGAAGAACCAGTTTCTGCTTTTATTGATTCTTTCAATTCTTTTATTCTTCTCGATTTTATTTATTTATGCTATAATCTTTATTATGTCCCTCCTTCTACCGACTTTGGGCCTCATTTGTTCTTCTTTTTTTAGTTTCATTAATTGTGAGTTTAGACTGTTCATATGGGATTGTTCTTCTTTCCTGAGGTAGGCCTGCATTGCAGTATACTTTCCTCTTACATGGCCTTCGCTGCATCACATAGATTTTGTGGTGTTGAATTATTGTTGTCATGTGTCTCCATATATTGCTTGATCTCTGTTTTTAATTTGTCATTGATCCATTGGTTATTTAGGAGCATATTGTGAAGCCTCCATGTGTTTGTGGGATTTTTCATTTTCTTTGCAAAATTTATTTCTTGTTTCATACCTTTGTGGTCTGAGAAACTGGTTTACTGAGGCTCTTTTTGTGGCCGAGGATATGATCTATTCTTGAAAGGGGAGCGGTATTGGTGCCTGGGGGGAGGAAAGGGCTGTTTCCTGCCTCCCGGCTGCTATGCCTGTCTCCACTGCCAGAACCAGTGGGCTGAGCACACAGGTATAAGCCTCTGTGCTTTGCGTTTGTACTTGCTGTAGACGGGGCTTCCCTCTGGCTGGCCTAATGCCAGGGTAGGGTTTGTCAGTTTGTGAGCCAGGTGGGGCTGGCTGGAAGAAAGGCTCAGTAGGCTGCGTATCACGGAGGGGGTCCTTGGAGCTCTGTAGGCAGCAAGGGAGATGGAGCTCCTGGAGATCGTGAAAGTTCCCAACCTTCTGGGCAGAGTGCACCCAGACAATTTTGTCTACCTGTCCTCTCTCCTGAGCAGTAAGCTCTGTGCAATCCTTGCCCCTTTAGCAGCCCTCTTGCTGTTAGGAAGTCTCTCAGACTGCCCACCTTTCTTTTGTCCCAGAACAGCCGGATATGGATCCCTGCTTTCCACAGGTGGCTGGAATCTCAGTCTCTCCAGGTATTCAGCCTGTCTTAGCTTTCCAACCCCCTAATCATGAGAGTATCATGAAAACACCATGAAATGTAGGTTTGTGCTCCCAGAGAAGATCTCCGGAGTTAGGTATTCAGCAGTCCCAGGCCTCCACTCCCTCCCTGCTCTTTTCTCTTCCTCCCACTGGTGAGCTGGGGTGAGGGAAGGGCTTGGGTCCCGCTTGGCCATGGCTTTGGTATGTTACCCTGTTCCGTGGGGTTTATTCTTTTCTCCAGGTGTATGCAGTTTGGCGCAGTCCTCTTTCTTGTTGCTCTTTAGGATTAGTTGTATCAATTATATTTTCGTATTGTATGTAGTTTTAGGAGGAAGCCTCTGTCTCACCTCTCATGCTGCCGTCTTTAATCTTAGTTCTGCTTCTAACCACTTTTGCGTAGTACATTCCGCCATCTTTAATGCACCTACATTCCAAAGAAACTTCTTTTTTAGTGTCATCTACAGAGCCACTTTTTGACTGGGGGTTTTAATAGGAGGGGAATGGCAGTCTAAATGGATACTTCATTCCAGGTTACTTTTATATCTGATATGATAATCAGGTTAAAGTTTCTGCACGTGTGTATTTGTACTTGATTGTAGTTTTGTTCCTCAATTTCACACCTTTCCTTCCAATGCAGAAGTGCTTCACAAGACATTAAAAATAATTCCCATTTATCTATATTTTTCAATAATAGAATTAGGAAGGGAAATACAGTGGAAGTGATACTGATAGTTGTTAGAGATACGGTGTGGAGAGATGTGGCCAAGAGCTGACCATACACAGCCTCAGAGGTAAAATAATATTGCAAATGTACACACAGCAACTAAAGTTGCAAAAGCTGTGTGACAGATGTGCCAGCCCACCCAGGTCTGCTGGCCTCAGGCTGTATTCTAATAGAAAAAATACGTTCTAAAGAACAACTCTTTAAACTTAGTTTGTCTTAATAGACTCCACTTGGTATATGTTGTGTCTAATTTTGACATCAGTAACTGCCCAAAATTTGACATATTATAGATGAAGATATGCTTTATATATTTTTATATATGTCCTAAGAATATATAACTTTCTAGTTTATAAACATTTACACACAACAGCTTTATGAGGAAGGCATAGCAAAAATTGTCCCCATTTTACAGATGATAAAGTGTTTTATGGCTTTCACACAAGAGCTGATACCCTTAGGTTCTTTTACCACTGACCCATATGCTGCCTCATATCTGGGTAATACTCATATTGGAGACCACTTATGTTTATTCTGAGAAGCCAGTCAAACCTGGAACTTTTGTCTTAAGGTACACACCATTAGCCTTTAGCCTGTGCATGCTGCTAGTGTGACTGACTGGCAGTTACACAGACGTCATAATTTTTTAAGATGTATTTAATGGATTCAGTTTCTGAAGTTGGTGCTTTTGCTGAAACAGCTCCAGGACATAAATGCAACTTTTAAATCCATGCACTGTACTTCTTGTAGGATTGAATTAACAACCCAGAGAAGAGCGGGGCATCTCTGGCCCTCTAAGGCTGGCTTTGAAGCCTTGGTGGTGCTCTGGGCTGTCGTGTGGGTTCCAGAGCTGGCACCAAGCCTTGTGCAAGTGTGTGAGAATGGCAGGCAGCTGCAAAATGCTCCACCTGGTCTTGTGAGCTTTTGTAAGGAAACATAAGGAGATTATATAGTTCTAAGGAAGCAAGGACCTAAAACATAAAGGGTTTTGTATGTATTGGTTTGGCCAACACCTTGAAGTGTTCTTGAAAGAAAATTGATATGGTGCAGAGTTCGATCAATGAAAGATGCTGCCAGGGCCATCAAGACTAGCTCCTGTATGTAGACCATGTCACTGCCATTTAGCTGGAGTAGATTGCACAGGCAACAGAGGCTTCTGTCCTAGATTTACAAGGCATAATTAAAAGGAAAAAGAGCTCTTGCTGGTGGCTGGAATTAACAAATACATTGTTCCACATTCTGCAAGCTCTACCAGCATCAGCTTTTACCTCATGTTGGAAAGTGCACTTACTAGTTTTCTCCAGGCTCTCAAAATTGTCAGACATTGCATTCACTCCATCAGCCCACATTTACAGTTCCTACAGTGTGCCAGGCCCTGGGAATATAGAGTAAATCTCACAGTTTAGGGGAAGTGGACAAACATGAATAAGTAAATACTGTAAGCAGGGAGTAAAAGTGTACAGTGCTTCATAAAAGCCATCTCAGGCACAGTGGGGCAACGTGTGTGATCTTCAAGGCTTGAACAGAACCCGTCATCGTCAACATTAATAATGCTCTGACCTGGAGGCTTTGGTGCTCTGAGGTCATTTCGAGATGCTCATTAAACAGCAATTATTCAGGTCACTGTTACATCTCATAGGAAGGAGCCTTTCTGTGAATGAAGAGGCGTGCACAATTCTCCCCTGGAGCACCTGCCAGCTTAAACTGCTTGTAGGTGATTCGGCTCCAGTCCAGAGCCCCGTCTCTGGGACACTGACACTGGTGAAATGATCAGGTTGGGTATCCACTTTGTTTTTAAACATGTCCGAAAACTAAGACTACATTTTATAATTTACTTCCTAAGTATCAAGAAATGCAGGATTCTTTTTAGAATTGCTTAAAAATAACCTTTATTCCCTTCGACAATAAGTGAAAAATTCACTGTGAAGAAGAGCGAGTCTTTGCTTGTGTGAAAAATGTACCTTGATTTAGAAACCATGGTTGAAGCCCCACGTGTGTCTCATTTGTGTAGGAAGCAGTACTGTGTGGGCTTACCTGTCCTAGGAAATGAATACAACTTCAGACCACAATGTAGTCAAGAACAAAGGACATTTAGCTCTGCAGCAACTATTATATTATCTGCATTACCGGAGAATGATAGTATAAATAGTTCTTTCAGGTGAGAAGTAAATAATAAAATCTAATTGGGAATGGTTCTAGGCTGGGTATTGATTTTAGGGATAAAAAGGGAGAAGAGAAACAAGATACTATAGGAATAAGTTTTTATATTCTGTCTTTGATGCCTGGCACAGGGGAAATACCTTCTAAATGTTGGATAGTGAGTGAGTGAAGGGGGCTAGAAGGCAGCGTGGCATGGTGTAATGAATGTCGAACTTGGGATTCAGGAGGAAAGGGGCTGAAGTTCTAAGTTCTTCTACTTCTAGTTACATGATCTTCAGGTTACTGTGCTTCTAGCCTGTTTCTTGAACCAGAAAAACAGAGCATTGAAGACAGACCCAGCATCCCTTCTAGTTCCAGTGTTACTGATCTGATGCCATAGTCTGCCTGATAAAAATGAAATTGTCAGTGTTTCCATGAGGGAGAAATGTGTTAAACTGAAGAATGCAAAAGAAAATTGACCAGTCACTTCTCTTATTATGAGATTTTCAGGGAATCCCCACTTACTAGTTCCTTATCACTGCTGTAACACATCACCACAAACTTAGTTAAAGCACCAAGTATTATCAAAGACAGTTCTTTAGCTCACAAGTCTGACACAGGTCCCAGAGGTTCAGATTAGATTGTCAGCAGGGCTGTGCTTGTTTCTGGAAACTCTAGGGAAGAATTTGTTTTCTTGTCTTCCCCAGCTCCTAAAGGCTGCCTGCATTCTTGGTTTGTGACCCCTTCCTGCATCTGCAAAACCAGCAGTGTTGCCTCTCTGACCCTGCTTCCATCGTCACATCTCCCTAACACCTGCAATTCAGATACCTCTGGGCCCCTGGGACTAGGTTGGGGCCACCTTAATAGTCCAGCATACTCTCCCTGTCTCAAGCTCCTTGACTTAATCACATCTGCAAATTCCCTTCACTGTGTAAGGTAACAGGTTCTGGGAATGAGGTTGGACATTTTTGGAGGGCAGTTCTGTCAGGCACCATAATCTGCATTGGTCTGTAGGGGACAGTAGTATACTGGAGAGGTCACTAAATGGCTCCCAGGAAACCTGAACTCTTAGCTCAGCCCGTTCTTAACGTCTCTCTGGGTCTTTGTTTATCTCATCTAAAAATTTGGAGAGTTGAAATTGGATCAGTGGTTCTCAGAACGTATTGTGCATCAGAATTGCCTGGAGACTTGTTATAGCACAGATTGAGATAAGGCTTGAGAATTTGCATATTTTCCCTTTTTTTATATAGTAAAATACACTTAACATAAAATTTACCATCTTAGACATTTTTAAGAACATAGTTCAGTTGTAGTAAATACATTCACATTGTTGTGCACCCATCACCACCATCCGTCTTCTGGACTCTTCATCTAGTAAAAACCGAAACTGTATGCCCATTAAACAATACTCTCTATTTTCTTCTTCCCCTAGATCATGGCAACCACCATTATACTTTCTGTATCTATGATTCTAAGTATAACTCATGTAAGTGGAATCATAGTGTTTGTCTTTTTCTGACTGGCTTTTTTCCACTGAGCATAATGTCCTTAAGGTTCATCCGAGTTGTAGCATGTGTCAGAATATCCTTCCTTTTTAAGGCTGAATAATATTCCTTTGTATGTATATACCACATTTTGCTTATCCATTAACCCGTCAATCGACACTTGGGTTGCTTCCACATTTTACCTATTACGCTATGATCATGAGCATACAAATATCTTTGAGAGCCTGCTTTCATTTGGGGGGGTGTTTACCGAAAAGTGGAATTTTTGGATCATATTATAATTCTGTTTTTGATTTTTTTAAGAATTGCACCCAGCTACTGTATGCAGAATCTATACAGTCCTTTATATCCAGAACGTAAAAAATCTGGCCATATCATTTTACATTCACACCAGTAGTGCCCAGGGTTTCCAATTTCTGCACATATCATCAACACTTCTTTTCTGTTTGGTGGGGTTTGTTTTGTTTTGCTTGATAGCTGTTCTCATGGGGGTGAGGAGGGTATCTCATTGGGGTTCTGATTCGCATTTCCCTGATGAGTCATGTTGAACATCTTTTCATGGGCTTATTAGCCATTTGTTTATCTTCTTTGGAGAAATGTCTATTCAAGTCCTTTTCTCATTTTTGAAATGTCATTTTTAGGAGTTCTCTGTATATTCTGGATATAAGTCCCTTGTCCTATACATGATTTGCAAATATTTTCTTCCATTCTGTAGGTTGCCTCTTTACTGTATTGACAGTGTCTTTTGATACACAACATTTTTATTTTCATGAAGTCCCAATTTTTTTTCTTTTGTTATGAGAGCCTTTGATGTCATAACCAAAAAATCATTGCCAAACCCAATGAAATAAAGCTTTTGTCCTATGTTTTCTTATAAGAGTTCCATTGTTTTAGGTCTTAAATTTAGATGCTTGATCCATTTTGAGTTTATTTTTGTATATGGAGTTAGGTAAGGGTGCAAGTTCACTTCTTTGCATGTGGATATCCAGTTTTGCCAGCACCATCTGTTGAAAAGGCTGTCCTTTTTCCCCATTGAATTTGACACCCTTGTCAAAAGTCATTGACTGTATATGCAAGGTTTTATTTCTGGGCTCTCTATTGTATTCCATTGGTTTGCATATCTCTCTTTATATCAGTACCACATTGTTGTTTACCATAGCTTTATAGTAAGTTTTGAAATAAGGAAGTGAGTCCTCCAGTTGAGTTCTTTTTCAAAACTTTTGTGGCTCTTCAGGGTCTCTTGAGGTTCCATATGAATCTTAGGTTAGATTTTCTGTTTCTGCAGAAAACATCATTGGGATTTCGATGGAGATTGTATTCAATCTATAGAACACTTTGGGTAATACTGACATTTTAATATTAAGTCCTCTAATCCACAAACATGGGATATGGTTCCATTTATTCACATCTAATTTGATTTCTTTCAGCAATATTTTGTACTTTTCATTGTACAAGTCTTTCACTTCCTTAGTTAATTCTGTATACTTAGTTAAGTATTTTATTCTTTTTGATGTTGTTGAAAGTCAATTGTTTTTATAATTTCCTTTTCAGATTGTTCATTGTGTATAGAAATGCAACTGATTTGGGGGGGTAGGCTGTATCCTGCTCCTTTGCTCAATTCACCTATTAGTTCTAACAGGTTTTTGCGGACTCTAGGGTTTTCTACACATATAATCATATCATCTGCAGAGATCATTTTACTTCTTTTCCACTTTGGATACCTTTTGTTTCTTTTACTTTCCTAATTGTTCTGACTAGAACTTCCAACACTATATTGAATAGAAGTGGTGAAAATGGGCATCATTGCCTTCTTCCTTATCTTAGAGGAAATGCTTTTAGTCTTTCACCATTGACTATGATGTTCCCTGTGGGTTTTTCATATATGACTTTTACTGTGTTGGGGTATTTTCCTTCTGTTCCTAGTTTGTTGAGTGTTTTCATCATGGAAGTGTTTTGAATTTTGTCAGATGCTCTTTCTGCATCAGTTGAGATGATCTTAAGGTTATTTCCTTCAAAGTGGTGATGTAACATTACACTGATAGATTTCATGTATTGAACCATCCTTGCATTTTGGGAATAATCTCATTTGTTCATGGTGTGTAATCCTTTTAATACACTGCTGAATTCTGTTTGCTAGTATTTTGTTCAGAGTTTTTACATCAAGGTTCATAAAAGATATTGGTCTATAGTTTTTTTTGTTTTTTCTTGTAGTGTCTTTGGCTTTGGTGTCAGGTAATGCTGGCCTCATAGAATGACTGTGAAAATATTCCCTTCTCTTCCGTTTTTGGGAAAAGTTTCATAAAGGTCTTCCTTAAGTGTTCAGTGGAATTTATCAGTGAAGCCTTTAGGTTCAGGGCTTTTCTGTATTGGGATATTCTTTTTTTTTTTATTGGGATATTCTTAACTACTGATTCAATCTCTTTATTAGTTAGAGATGTATTCAGATATCATATTTCTTCATGATTTAATCTTGGTAGGTTTTGCGTTTCTGGAAATTTGTCCACTTCATCTAAATTGTCCAATTTGTTGGGGTACAGTTGCTCAAAGTATTCTCTTACAGTCTTTTTTATTTCCATAGAATCAGTTGTAATGTCCCCACTTTTCCTTTCTGATTTTAGTAATTTGAGATTCCTCTCTGTTTTGCTTAGTTCATCTAGCTAAAGGTTTATCAATTTTTATCTTTTCAAAGAACCAACTTTTGCTTTTATTGATTTTTGTCGATTTTCTACTCTTTCATTTATCTCTGTTCTGATCCTTATTTCCTTATTTCCTGCTAGGTTTGGGTTTAGTTTGTGTTTTTCTAGTTCTTTAAGTTGTAAAATTAGGTTACTCATTTGAGATATTTTTTGTTTTTATTTATTTATTTATTGTTTATTTTTTTGCGTTTTATTTTTTTTATTTTTATTTTTTTCTTTTTTTTAATATAATTTATTTTATTATCATTAATTTACAATTACATGTGCAATATTACGATTATTAAACTACCCCTTCATCAGGTCCCCCCCACCAACCCCATTACAGTCACTGTCCATCAGCGTAGTGAGATGCTATAGAATCACTACTTGTCTTCTCTGAGTTGTACTGCCCTCCCCGTGCCCCCCCAACATTACATCTGCTAATCGTAATGCCCCTTTTTCCCTCTTATCCCTCCCTTCCCGCCCATTTTCCCCAGTCCCTTTCCCTTTGGTAACTATTAGTCCGTTCTTGGGTTCTGTGAGTCTGCTGCTGTTTTGTTCCTTCAGTATTTTTCTTTGTTCTTATACTCCACATATGAGTGAAATCATTTGATACTTGTCTTTTTCGGCTTGGCTTATTTCACTGAGCATAATACCCTCTAGCTCCATCCATGTTGTTGCAAATGGTAGGATTTGTTTTCTTCTTATGGCTGAATAATATTCCATTGTGTATATGTACCACATCTTCTTTATCCATTCATCTACTGATGGACACTTAGGTTGCTTCCATTTCTTGGCTATTGTAAATAGTGCTGCAATAAACATAGGGGTGCATCTGTCCTTTTCAAATTGGGCTGCTGCATTCTTAGGGTAAATTCCTAGGAGTGGAATTCCTGGGTCAAATGGTATTTCTATTTTGAGTTTTTTGAGGAACCTCCATACTGCTTTCCACAATGGTTGAACTAATTTGCAGTCCCACCAGCAGTGTAGGAGGGTTCCCTTTTCTCCACATCCTCGCCAACATTTGTTGTTGTTTGTGTTTTGGATGTTGGCCATCCTCACTGGTGTGAGGTGATATCTCATTGTGGTTTTAATCTGCATTTCTCTGATGATTAGCGATGTGGAGCATCTTTTCATGTGCCTGTTGGCCATCTGAATTTCTTCTTTGGAGAAGTGTCTATTCATGTCCTCTGCCCATTTCTTAACTGGATTATTTGCTTTCTGTTTGTTAAGGTGCATGAGTTCTTTATAAATTTTAGATGTCAACCCTTTATCAGGTACGTTTTTTATGAATATATTCTCCCATACTGTAGGATGTCGTTTTGTTCTACTGATGGTGTCCTTTGCTGTACAGAAGCTTTTCAGCTTGATATAGTCCCACTTGTTCATTTTTGCTTTTGTTTCCCTTGCCCGGGGAGATATGTTCATGAAGAAGTTGCTCATGTTTATGTCCAGGAGATTTTTGCCTATGTTTTTTTCTAAGAGTTTTATGGTTTCCTGACTTACATTCAAGTCTTTGAACCACCTTGAGTTTACCTTTGTGTATGGGGCTGGACAGTAGTCCAGTTTCATTCTCTTACATGTAGCTGTCCATTTTTTCCAACACCAGCTGCTGAAGAGGCTGTCATCTCCCCATTGTATATCCAAGGCACTTTTATCAAATATTAATTGACTGTATATGTTTGGGTTAATGTTTGGATTTTCTATTCTGTTCCACTGGTCTGTGGGTCTGTTTTTGTGCCAATACCAAATTGTCTTGATTACTGTGGCTTTGTAGTAGAGCTTGAAGTCAGGGAGTGTAATTCCCCCTGTTTTATTCCTCCTTCTCAGGATTGATTTGGCTATTCGGGGTCTTTTGTGGTTCCATATGAATTTTAGAATTATTTGTTCCAGTTCATTGAAGAAAGCTGTTGGTAGTTTGATAGGGATTGCATTGAATCTGTAGATTGCTTTAGGTAGTATAGCCATTTTGACAATATTTATTCTTCTAGCCAAGAGCATGGGATGCATTTCCATTTGTTAGTGTCCTCTTTAATTTCTCTTAGGAGTGTCTTGTAGTTTTCAGAGTACAGGTCTTTCACTTCCTTCGTTAGGTTTATTCCTAGGTATTTTATTCTTTTTGATGCAATTGTGAATGGAATTGTTTTTCTGATTTCTCTTTCTGTTAGTTCATCATTAGTGTATAGGAAAGCAACAGATTTCTGTGTGTTAATTTTGTATCCTGCAACTTTGCTGAATTCAATATTAGTTCTAGTAGTTTGGAATGGAATCTTTAGGGTTTTTTATGTACAGTATCATGTCATCTGCAAATAGTGACAATTTGACTTCTTCTTTACCAATCTGGATGCCTTGTATGTCTTTGTTTTGTCTGATTGCCGTGGCTAGGACCTCCAGTACTATGTTGAATAACAGTGGAGAGAGTGGGCATCCCTGTCTTGTTCCCGATCTTAGATGAAAAGCTTTCAGCGTCTCGCCGTTAAGTATGATGTTAGCTGTGGGTTTGTCATATATAGCCTTTATGATGTTGAGGTACTTGCCGTCTATACCCATTTTGTTGAGAGTTTTAATCAGGAATGGATGCTGAATTTTGTCAAATGCTTTTTCAGCATCTATGGAGATGATCATGTGGTTTTTGTTCTTCTTTTGTTGATGTGGTGGATGATGTTGATGGATTTTCGAATGTTGTACCATCCTTGCATCCCTGGGATGAATCCCACTTGATCATGGTGTATGATCCTCTTGATGTATTTTTGAATTCGGTTTGCTAATATTTTGTTGAGTATTTTTGCATCTACGTTCATCAGGGATATTGGTCTGTAATTTTCTTTTTTGGTGAGGTCTTTGCCCGGTTTTGGTATTAGAGTGATGCTGGCTTCATAGAATGAGTTTGGAAGTATTCCCTCCTCTTCTATTTTTTGGAAAACTTTAAGGAGAATCGGTGTTATTTCTTCTCTATATGTCTGGTAGAATTCAGAGGTGAATCCATCAGGCCCAGGGGTTTTGTTCTTGGGTAGTTTTTTGATTACCAATTCGATTTCGTCACTGGTGATTGGTCTGTTTAGTTTTTCTGTTTCTTGCTTGGTCAGTCTTGGAAGGTTGTATTTTTCTAAGAAGTTGTCCATTTCTTCTATGTTTTCCAGCTTGTTAGCATATAGATTCTCATAATATTCTCTTATGATTCTTTGTATTTCTGTGGGGTCCGTCGTGATTTTTCCTTTCTCATTTCTGATTGTGTTTATGTGTGTAGATTCTCTTTTTCTCTTAATGAGTCTGGCTAGGGGTTTATCTATTTTGTTTATTTTTTCAAAGAACCAGCTCTTGGTTTTATTGATTTTTTTCTATTGTTTTATTCTTCTCAATTTTATTTATTTCTTCTCTAATCTTTATTATGTCCCTCCTTCTGGTGACTTTGGGCCTCATTTGTTCTTCTTTTTCCAATTTCAGTAATTGTGTCTTTAGACTATTCATTTGGGAATTGTTCTTCCTTCTTTAAATAGGCCTGGATTGCAATATACTTTCCTCTTAGAACTGCCTTTGCTGCGTCCCACAGAAGTTGTGGCTTTGTGTTGTTGTTGTCATTAGTCTCCATATATTCTTTGATTTCTGTTTTGATTTGGTCGTTAACCCATTGATTAATTAGGAGAGTGTTGTTAAGTCTCCATGTATTTGTGAGCCTTTTGATTTCTTTCTAAAATTTATTTCTAGTTTTATACCTTGGTGATCTGAGAAGTTGGTTGGTAGGATTTCAATATTTTTGAAATTACTGAGGTTCTTTTTGTGGCCTAGTATGTGGTCTATTCTGGAAAATGTTGCATGTGCACTTGAGAAGAATGTGTATCCTGTTGCTTTTGGGTGTAGAGTTCTGTAGATGTCTGTTAGGTCCATCTGTTCTAGTGTGTTGTTCAGTGCCTCTGTGTCTTTACTTATTTTCTGTCTGGTTGATCTGTCCTCTGGAGTGAGTGGTGTGTTGAAGTCTCCTAAGATGAATGCATTGCTGTCTATTTCCTCCTTTGATTCTGTTAGTATTTGTCTCACATATGCTGGCGCTCCTGTGTTGGGTGCATATATATTTATAATGGTTATATCTTCTTGTTGGACTGACCCCTTTATCATTATGTAATGTCCTTCTTTATCTTTTGCTACTTTCTTCGTTTTGAAGTCTATTTTGTCTGATACAAGTACTGCAACACCTGCTTTTTTCTCTTTGTTGTTTGCATGAAATATCTTTTTCCATCCCTTCACTTTTAGTCTGTGTATAACTTTGGATTTGAGGTGAGTTTCTTGTAGGCAGCATATAGATGGGTCTTGCTTTTTATCCATTCTGTTACTCTGTGTCTTTTGATTGGTGCATTCAGTCCATTTACATTTAGGGTGATTATTGATAGGTATGTACTTATTGCCATTGCTGGCTTTAGATTCGTGGTTACCAAGGGTTCAAGGGTTGCTTCTTTACTATCTAACAATCTAACTTAACTTTCTTGTTAAGTTATTGTAAACACAGTCTGATGTTTCTTTCTTTCTCTCCCTTCTTATTCCTCCTCCTCCATTCTTTCTATAATAGGTGTTTTATTCTTTGCCTTTAGTTGGTATTTGGATGGTCTGCTTTCTTTGCTATGATTTTTATTTTCCTCTGGTGACATCTTTTTAGCCTTAGGTGTGCTTCCATCTAGAGCAGTCCATTTAAGATATCCTGTAGTGGTGGTTTATGGGACGCAAATTCTCTTAACTTCCGTTTATCTGGAAATTGTTTAATCCCTCCATCATATTTAAATGATAATCGTGCTGGATACAATATTCTTGGTTCGAGGCCCTTCTGTTTCATTACGTTAAATGTATCATGCCATTCTCTTCTGGCCTGTAAGGTTTCTGTTGAGAAGTCTGATGATAGTCTGATGGGTTTTCCTTTGTAGGTGATCTTTTTCTCTCTCTAGCTGCCTTTAATGCCCTGTCTTTATCTTTGATCTTTGCCATCTTAATTATTATGTGTCTTGGTGTTGTCTTCCTTGGGTCCCTTGTGTTGGGAGATCTATGAGCTTCGGTGGACTGCGAGACTACTTCCTTCCCCAGCGAGGGAAAGTTTTCAGCAATTATTTCTTCAAAGACACTTTCTATTCCTTTTTCTCTCTCTTCTTCCTCTGGTACTCCTATAATGCGAATATTGTTCTGTTTGGATAGGTCACACAGTTCTCTTAATATTCTTTCATTCCTAGAAATCCTTTTATCTCTCTCTGCCTCAGCTGCTCTGTACTCCTGTTCTCTGTTTTCTATTCCATTAACAGTCTCTCACATCTCATCCATTCTGCTGTTAAGCCTGTCGATCGCTTGTCTGATTTCTGTATTGTCTTTCCTCAGTTCCCTCACTTCCTCTGTCATCTCTTGCACATTTCTCTGTAGGTCCATCAGCATGGTTATGACTTTTATTCTAAATTCTTTTTCAGGGAGGCTGTGCATTTCCATCCCTTCAGACTCCCTCTCTGGGGTTGTCTGGTTGATTTTGGTCTGAACCATATTCCTCTGTCTTTTCATGGCTGTGTAATTTGGTCACTGATAGTTGCCACGTATGTTAGCTGGGCTCTTTAAGACTTTAAAAAGAGAAGAAAAAAAAAGAGAAAAAAAGAAAAAAAGGAAAAAAAAGAAAGAAAAAAGAAAGAAAAGAAAAAACAAAAACAAAACAAAAAACAAAACAAAACAAAAAAACAGAAAAAATGCCCACCGGACGTAGATTCTGTGGGAATGCTCTAGGTGGCGCTATTGCCCCACTATTCCACAGCTGTGACTGTGCCGCTCCGCAGAGCCCTTTATCGCTCTGGCAGGGGTGGGAACGAATAGGAGGCTGTTGATCTCAGTGAGAAGTGTTAAGTATGGCTACGCTTCCTCAGTCGCCAGCTAAGGCGTCTGAAACTCCCAGGACTCCCAGCCTGCTGGGCTGAGTGTGCTGGGGCGATCCGGCTCCTCCGCTGGGCTCCTGTCTCTTTAAGACCGCTGAGGAAAGCGCGCACTTTTTTTTTCCTTCCCGGAGCGGCTGCAAGCCCCCTGGCGCGTTCCCCGCTCAGATCTTGCCCCTCTGTCTCTCCAATCTCCGCTGCACTGCACAATGTGGGTCAGCGCTCCCCGCGCAGATCCCCGGGGCTGGCTACTTCGCGGGGGGCACTTCCACTCCCTCCCGGCTCTGAATCCTCTCCTCCCGCCGGTGCGCTGGGGTGAGGGAGGGCTCGGGTCCCGCCGGGTCGCGGCTCCGTATCTTACCCGCCTCTTGGGGTGCCAAGTCCTCTCGGGTGTAGCTGCACGCTATGCGCTTTCCTGTGTATTCTTGTCTCTCTTTTAGGAATAGATGTATTTTCTGTGTTTTCGTAGATAAATATAGTGTTGGGAGGAGATTTCTGCCGCCCTGCTCACACCGCCATCTTCCCGGAAGTCATCTATACTACTGCTTTTTAAATACACATACACTGAAGGTTTAGGATCACTTTTGTGAAGGTCAATTCTGATTAGGGACAAGAACTCCAGATGGACCAAAAGAAAGAAGAATGTTGAGTGGCCCTGTAGCCAGTGGACAGATTTCTTCAGAAAACATCTCCTGCTTCTTTTATAATCAGTAATTGCATCCAATACAGCAAGCGACACTTTTGTCCAGAGAGTATTTCTTACTCCATATCTTACTATGTATCTCAAGATATATAGAATTGCTTTTAAGATCTGAAACTGTCCAAAAAGATGTGTGATCGTTTGAATGACATTGACTGCCAGAACATTGCCACAGGTTATAACTCCAAAATGGGTCATACTGAGTTAGGGACAAGGGACAAGCGTCATGCCACTATAAAATATTTTTTCTGCCTATGAACAAAGGCCTAGCTTATTCTTTAACTTAACCTTTAACATGTTGCTCTCCCTTCTTCCAGTTACATTAATCAGTTAAGGAGCATTGTATCCAAGACAGTGAACAAACCTCAAGAGTGTCACCAGGAGAGAAAGCAGACCTCTGGAGCTTTAATGAACCTACATGTCAACTCTGATGGATAGAGAATGCTGAGTACAAATCAGCAAGGCCACCTAGACAACCCTAATCTTAAGACAAAACTTCAATGGAAATATTAATTACCTGTATCCATTACACTAAGCTGTGCTGTATACCAACACATATTCAATGTGTTAATACCAACTCATATTCAAAAAACCTCTATAAAACCCCAAACCATAAAACCTTTAAGCACAGCTCTTCTCTCTACTCTCAGGTGGCCTGCACTCCTGTCTGATTGTGTACTTTCCCCTTAAATAAAACCTTCTTGTTGCTTGGCTTATTAAACTTTGTCTCTGAATTCTTTCGTATGACAAAGACAAGAACCTGGACCTTAATTGGGCTCAGGAGAGCTTCTCTGACATCAGTATAAACTGTGAAAATTAGTAAGGGAAAACCCCCTTGACATGGTCTCAGGAGGCTTATAGGGGGAGTTCTCATGCCCAACACTCCCCTTCAATTGCAGACCCCACCAGAAGGAAGAGACAGAAATCTTGCAACTCATACTATTTTGGCTACTTTACCACCCAGGAGGAGGAGGGAAGAGTTTCTGCCTCCCCCAGCCACAGCCCAGCCAACAAGAGACTGTTACAACTCAGCCAATGAGCAGCCAGCCATAACAGGTGGGACTCCCAGGTCACTCCAATGGACTTTTTGTTTAAAACAGTCCCCCTTTCTTGATCACTTCAAAGATTCGTCTAGAGTTGTGATTCTGTATTTCCTGAAGATAATAATCAATTGAAGGGGGAGGAAAAGAGGATATTTAGACAAGGTCAGAATTGTAGAATAAGGACTTCTGGGAAGATGGCGGTGTGAGCAGGGCGGCAGAAATCTCCTCCCAACACTAAATTTATCGACGAAAACACAGAAAATACATCTATTCCTAAAAGAGAGACGAGAATACACAGGAAAGCGCACAGCGTGCAGCTACACCCGAGAGGACTCGGCACCCCAAGAGGCGGGTAAGATACGAGCTGCGACCCGGTGGGACCCAAGCCCTCCCCTACCCCAGCGCACTGGCTGGAGGAGAGGATTCAGAGCCAGGAGGGAGTGGAAGTACACCCCGCGAAGTAGCCAGCCCCGGTGATCTGCGCGGGGAGCGCTGACACACATTGCGCAGTGCAGCGGAGATTGGAGAGACAGAGGGGCAGGATCTGAGCGGGGAACACGCCAGGGTGCTTGCAGCCGGCTCCCGGGAAGGAAAAAAAAAAGCACGCGCTTTCTTCAGCAGTCTTAAAGAGACAGGAGCCCAGCGGAGGAGCCGGACTGCCCCAGCACACTCAGCCCAGCAGGCTGGGAGTCCTGGG
>JAVSCE010003195.1:0-120092 GCA_032199065.1 Smutsia gigantea | reverse complement strand
ACATCCCACAGTATGGGAGAAAAAAAAAAAAAAAAACGTATCTGATAAAGGGTTGACATCCAAAATATATAAAGAACTCATGCACCTTAACAAACAGAAAGCAAATAATCCAATTAAGGAATGGGCAGAGGACATGAATAGACACTTCTCCAAAGAAGAAATCCAGATGGCCAACAGGCACATGAAAAGATGCTCCACATCGCTAATCATCAGAGAAATGCAGATTAAAACCACAATGAGATATCACCTCACACCAGTGAGGATGGCCAACATCCAAAACACAAACAACAACAAATGTTGGCGAGGATGTGGAGAAAAGGGAACCCTCCTACACTGCTGGTGGGACTGCAAATTAGTTCAACCATTGTGGAAAGCAGTATGGAGGTTCCTCAAAAAACTCAAAATAGAAATACCATTTGACCCAGGAATTCCACTCCTAGGAATTTACCCTAAGAATGCAGCAGCCCAATTTGAAAAGGACAGATGCACCCCTATGTTTATTGCAGCACTATTTACAATAGCCAAGAAATGGAAGCAACCTAAGTGTCCATCAGTAGATGAATGGATAAAGAAGATGTGGTACATATACACAATGGAATATTATTCAGCCATAAGAAGAAAACAAATCCTACCATTTGCAACAACATGGATGGAGCTAGAGGGTATTATGCTCAGTGAAATAAGCCAAGCCGAAAAAGACAAGTATCAAATGATTTCACTCATATGTGGAGTATAAGAACAAAGAAAAAAACTGAAGGAACAAAACAGCAGCAGACTCACAGAACCCAAGAACGGACTAATAGTTACCAAAGGGAAAGGGACTGGGGAAAATGGGCGGGAAGGGAGGGATAAGAGGGAAAAAGGGGCATTACGATTAGCAAATGTAATGTTGGGGGGGCACGGGAGGGCAGTACAACTCAGAGAAGACAAGTAGTGATTCTATAGCATCTCACTACGCTGATGGACAGTGACTGTAATGGGGTTGGTGGGGGGGACCTGATGAAGGGGTAGTTTAATAATCGTAATATTGCACATGTAATTGTAAATTAATGATAATAAAATAAATTATATTAAAAAAAAAAGAGTCTAGTGTCAGGTGTTTGGGTTCTGGGGTCCCAGCACCAACGGTACAAACTTCTTGTCCCAGGAACTTATGTTCTAGTTGGGAGGGTAGGAAGATAAGAGTCGTGTACATCCCAGATCATAATTATAATAACAACTCCTGTGAATTAACTCATTTAATTCCTCCAACCACCCAAGGGGACGTGCCCCATTTTATAAAACACAGGCATACAGAGGTGTCCCACAGCTGACAGACCTGATCTGGCTTCTTTGTAGCATTTAAATTGCTCTTACAGTCAAACAGACTTAAGAGCTGAACCAGCCACATAATTTTGGTACCATAATTTTTCTTGCTCCTTTCTTCATGTGTACAATGGAGGCAGTAAATTATCTCATAAGTTTTTTGTGAAAATTAAATGTTAATTTATATATAGTGCTTGGCATAGAGAGAGGGTTAATAAGTTATAGAAAGAAAATGGAAAGTGGGTAGAGAATGGTTGAAAACCTTCTTCAGACCAGGTTCTCAAAGTGTGGTCCCTGGATCAGCAACATTGACATCACCGGGGAGCTTATTAGAAATGCAAACTCTGGGTCTGCAGCTCAGCCCTAACTGGGCACGTGGGCCCCAGCAATCCGTGTGTGACAAGCTCTCCAGGTGACTCTGATATATGAAGTTTGAGAACTAATGAATCAGATGCTTCTGAGACAGTGAAGTTCGAGCTATGACACAGTAATTCTTCTCGACCTTGTTCTAACTTCCTTCCTGATGACAAACATGGGTTTTGGGTTTTTTTTTTATTTTTTTGAAACTCTATATTTTCTCTCTTCCCTTTTGCTCTTTCTTTACTTGGCTTCATACTTCACAGGTCCTCTTGCCTTCTTTGATCAATTATCATCCCTAATAACTAAACACCTTTAGCTCTCCTCCATTTCCAATGGGCTGGTTCCGCTGTCTTCATAGCTGTCTTCATTCATTCATTCACTCATTCACTGACTCATTTGTGCAGGTCTGCAGACCACACCAGGACCATGTGGATGCTGGGGGAAGAGCAGAGAGAGGCCCAGCCATATCCTCAGGAACCTGGCCACCTGGTGGACAGGCAGAACCGTGTCCCTGTCCCAGGACTGGCTTCCTGGGCCAGCCAGCAAGGGCCCCAGCTGAGCCTGCAGGGGGGAAAGAGGAGGAGTTCAGAAACAGCTTCTGCAATGAGGTGACACTTGGTCTGAGATTTGATGAGAGAATAAGCAAGAAGCCTGATAAAAATGATACTAAAAACGACCTTGAAGAACACAGAGCATTGATATCCAAGAATGAATGCTTGTCAATAAAAGCAAAAGAGATAATCATGGGAGCCACATGGAAGTACTAAGAGAAATAGAAGGATCAGTTGACTAAAGACCATGGAAATGTTCTGCATACCTTTTCTTTAAAAGCAAAATCTAACAAAAAGCAACTGAATGAATGGTCATTTAGCGACCATGGGCACTTCCTAATCATTCTCTGCTGGTGTCTTTATTCTGTGGTTAATGTTCTTTCGCCTTTAAGCTTTGCCCTCCCTCTTCCTCCGGGTCTGCCTCCCTCCTCTTCTTTCTCCACCTCTGTCAGTACAAATCCTCCACCTTTAATGTCCGAGTCAATACCTGACCCCTCAAGAGGCCTTCTCTGCTTCTCCTCACTGGGGATGATTTCTCTCCCCCAGCGAGACCAGAAGCCTTTGTTTATACTTCTAACCACCTGTGGGCACATTCTCCTGCATCCCGGTCATTGGTAGATTATGTTCTTTGGGAGCTGAGAGGTTCTCCAGGATCAGGACAAGCCCACCTGCTGCTCTACTTGTCTTGCCCTCCATAACCAGGGCCGGGCCCCACAGGGCGGGATTACACGCAGCTTGGGGATGAGACGGCAGTCACTGCCTCCCCATCTCCTCACCGCCTCCCCATCTCCTGCTCCGTCCACACAGCAGGGACTCTCGAGCAATCAGAGTTCACTGTCTAAACTGATTCACAATCGTTAATGATGCCAGAAAGTAGTTTATGATTCTGGAGTAAATTAAGGACATTGATGGAGACAAAATCAATGTGTCCTACTATATAAAAGAGAAATGTGTCTAACCAAATAGAATAAATGTGGAGAGGAATGACAGAGAAAAAAGGTACCCAGAAACAGCACTGAGGAAAATGTGCTCGCTAATTACACTGAAATTGATCAATATTCATAGTTAGTACCTAGATTCCCACATAAAGTAGTTAAACAGGGCGGACAGCTTCTACAGAAGGATACAGAGATAATAAATCACCATGTGGGAAAATGCAGGGCTTTTAGCCATTGAAGAAATGCAAGTTAAAACAATTAAAATATATCATTCTATTCCAATTAAACTTTTTTTTCTAATGGTAAAAATTTAATTTGGCAAGGCTGTCAGTCCCTCTCTTGTTTCTCCAAAACCAGGGCTAAGAGAATAGTGAATCCATTAAATTTCTCTGAGGTACAATTTGGAAATATGTAAAAAAGACTAATCACATTGTTCCTATATTCTAACTCATTTATTAAATTCGGGAGAAAACGTATCAAGAAAATAATCCCAAAAGGGCAAAAGAGTTCTTCCAATTGTAATTTTAAAGCCAGCAACCAAATGCTTGTCAAGCACTGTGCAGAGCTGGGATTTTACTCCCCGTGAAGGCGACAGACTACCCCGTGAGGATTTCACGGATGCCCTCAGAAGACATGAGACTCCTGGGTCAGTGACAAAGGTTAATTCCTCGGGGCAAAAGCTGTAACCAGAGCTCCGTGTCTCATCTGTGCTGGCTCCCCGTGCTTCCCAAGCCCATGGAGGTTACAGAAAGGGCCTGTGATGACAGACCCTTGCTTGCTTGGGGAGTGAGCTGTGTCACAGAAGAACACTGGTCTAGGAACTTACCACTTCTGGACTTGTCAAGCTTGCCGTTTGCCCCGGGGGAGAAGTAACTTCATCTTTTAAGGTCACTTGCTGCAAACACAACTCTGAGGAATGGTCTGGGTAATGAACAGTCAGGCCTTGGGTCCTCGGCATGACCTATATGAACATGCAGGGGTGCCCAGGACCCATGGATCACTCCTCCCAACAATGCCTCATTTATTCATTTGACATAACCACTCGAATTTATTGAGTCACATTCTAAGTGCTTGGCACAGGACTAGATGTTAAGGATACAGCAGAGAATAAATTTCTTGCCTAAGAAGAGCTCACATTTTAGTGGGGATGGACTAACAAGGAGTCAAATAAATGATATGATGTCACTTACGTGAAGTGCTGTGAAGACAAAGCAGCATAGTGGGATAGAGGCCACTCAGGGTGATTGATGTCAGGGTAGATGTGAGGCGGTGACCCTGGAGCTGAGACTAGAATGAAGTATGAAAGAGCCATGCCCATCTGAGGGAACAGCATTCTAGACAGAAGGAACAGCACCAAAGCCCCAAAGGCGGAATGTGCTTGTAACCTGTTCAAGGACACAGGAGGCCAAGGCGGTAGAGTACAGTGAGCAGGGGAGGGCAGCCTGAGATCGGGTAGAGAATCCCATGAAGACCTGTATTGGAGACAATATAGTTTTCTAAAATGGCAAACAGACTTTTCATATAAAACAATTGATACTGAAGAGGTGAATCAGTGCTTTTCAATAAGACTGAAGGCGCAGTCCAGTGTATGAGGACAGCTTGGCCGTCATGGACAAATGGGGAGCGGGGATCAGAAGAGCAGAGTCCCAGCTGTCAATCACAGGGCAAGTCAACAAGCCTGTCCTGTGTCTTCATCTGCAAATGGGCATGATGCCTTAAAGGGAGGCGTAAAATCAAGTGAAATAAAATGTGGGCAAGTGTTTTCTTGCTGCAAATATTTGAGAGATTAAAATGGTAAAAACATGATCTACATCAAAAGATCACAAGAGAACTGAATAGAAGGTTAAAGTAGAAGTTAAAAATAGTAGCACAGTCATCATTTATGGGACACTTACTCAACCCTGTGCTGGGCTTTAGCTAACCACAGTTGTATAGTACTCCCCTGACAGGTATATTTATCCTCATTTTCAAAATGGGGAAACAGTCTCAAAAGCCTAAGTTGCTCAGAGTCTCTCAAGTAAAAGGTACAACATCAAAATAAAAATATGAAAATTATTACCATGAAGAGAATATATAGCAATAATATATTGTTCAGAGAGTTCTGAAAATTAACAAATTGATATTAGGCATGAATAATGCACATAAAGAGGAGCAAAGACAGGAGAATAAAAGCAAGCTATGCATCTGGGTGGCACCATATGAAGGCTATTACATTTTTTATATTCTTTGCTCTTGTTATAATGTTTGTTCAATAAAATAGGCAGAAAATTATTGTGAAACTACTTCAAAGGCTAGTAACCATTTTCTTCTAAAGGACTGTCGGCATCATGTCAATTTTTCCAAAACCATCCAGAATCCAGCTTTTTCCATGATCAAGTTCAAACCCTGCTCCTGTATGGTGGCCTCCTGTAGGCCTGCCCCAGCCATTCACCCTCCGGCCAGGTCCAGCCCACCACTCATCTTGTTCCATAACTAAACTCCTTCCCTGTACGTCAGTAAGTGTGAGGTCTTCTCTGACCACAAATTCCCAGTCTCTCTGATCCTTGAATGGCCCACCATTTCTGAGATTTGTATCAACCACTTGACATTTAAGCCTGTAAATATTTTTATTCTGACTTCTTTGCATGGAGCTTTGGGGCCCTTGAGTGTGTGACCAAGTCAATGTGTGTAAGCAAGAACTGTCATACACAGTATGCAGAAAGCAGAAAGTGAATAAATGAGGAGAGAAGAGGAGAAAGACATTCTTGGAGTGTTCTCCCTGCAGGGTCCAGATCCCCAGAGTTGCCCCCGGGGTGGGACTGCTCCAGGGACGGGACCCCCTCCACTTGCTGCAGCCTAGGGGGCCCCTCCAGAAAAAGTCTCTTTGGGGAGCTGACCCTGAGGGCAGGGCCGCTCTGGCCCCAGCACCCTGCTTAGCCTGAGGCTGTTCCTGGAGTGTAAGAAGGCAGAGGATGACTGCCCTTCAGCTGTGGTGACAAGGGAAGGGACAGTTTGGGCTGTGATGCATCTCTATTCTACCAGGAACACAAGTACTAAAGCTTTAAGCTGATTTAATTATGATTGAACTATTTTTAAAAAGTGTGAGACTGAAAAGATGGGTCCATTGGAGAGTTAGGGAAATTTCATCTTTCTAATTAGCTTCTTCCTTTGCTCAAGGGTCAACAAAAAAACATAACTGCTGATTTAACCTGGGTAGGAAGACCTGGAGGACCTGTAATGTGCTCAGGAATGTGAGCCCTGGAAGGGGGCGGCGTGGGAAGTGCGGTAGGGATGCGATGGGCAGGGTTCGGGATGGCAAAAAGGTGCAATCTCCCCTCTTCCAGCCAAAACAACCTCGCAGGGTACCATGAACCCCGGCCAGGGAGAAGTGCTGTGGGTGAAGCGGCCGGATGGGGTGGGAACTTAGCCTCCCGTTTTCTATACCTCAATACCCGAGGCTCCTATTCCAGGAGACGAAGAATTGAGAATCAGGAAACCAGAACTCTTCTGTCCAGGAGAGGACAAACGTGCCACCAGGCGGGCCGAAGGATCCGCGAAGGGAGCGGCCACAGAATCGCCAAGCGACTGTGTCCGGTCCCGGGAGCCCAGAGAGGTCGAGGGCTGTCCGCAGGCGGAGGCCCGGAGAGCCGGGGCGGAGGGGGGGGGGCGGGCCGCAGGCCCGGGGCCGTTGCAGGGGCTCCAGACCGGCCTCTCGCGCCCAGGCCCGAGGCTGCCCTGCTCCCGCCGCCGCCTGGGGCGGGCGATTTTCTCGCCGCGCGCAGTTTCGGCGGCGCTCGCAGATCCCAGCTCTAGGGCAGCCCGGTGCCGCGGGGACGGCCACGAAAGCTGGGGGGACCGGCACGCGGAACCGAGCTGACCGCACAGGGGCGCACTGTCGATTTTTCCTCCACCGGAAAAGGGATCCACGAGGATTCCAAGCAGAGGGACTAGGGAAGGGCGACCTAGACCCTCTGCCCTCCCGGGACACGCCGCGGCCCCACAGAGCCCCGGGGAGCGCGTGCATTTCCTGCTGCGGGGCTGGAGCCCCGCGCGCCACGCGCCATGGAAGCAGCGAACCTCTCGTGGCGGCCGCCGCCGTCTCCCTTTCCCTGGGCCCCGAGGGCTACCGCGGCGGCAGCCCAAGCCCTGGTGGGATCATCCGGT
This sequence comes from Smutsia gigantea, assembly GCA_032199065.1. NCBI lineage: Eukaryota > Metazoa > Chordata > Mammalia > Pholidota > Manidae > Smutsia > Smutsia gigantea. Next base: position 112,795 of record JAVSCE010003195.1, on the reverse strand, counting down.
CGGCCCCGGTGGCGCTGCCCTGCCGGGAGGAGGGCGACCCTTCGCCGCCTTCACAGTGCTGGTGGTAACGCTGCTGGTCCTGCTGGTCGCGGCCACTTTCCTGCGTAACCTACTGGGCCTAGTCACCATCCTGCGCGTCCGCGCGCTCCATCGCGTGCCGCACAACTTGGTGGCTTCGACGGCCGAGTCGGACGTGCTAGCGGCAGCGCTGGTGGTGCCGCGGAGCCTGGTGAGCGAGCCGTCAGCCCGGCGACATTGGCGGCTGCGCCGGAGCCTGCGCCACGTATGGATCTCCTTCGACGTGCTGTCCTGCGCCGCCAGCCCCTGGAACGTGGCGGCCATCGCCCTGGACCGCTACGGGACCATCACACGCCACCTGCAGCACACAGTGCGCGCCCAACTCCGCGCTCATCGCCCCGGCGCCACTGCTCTTCGGCTGGGGCGGGGCGAACGACGCTCGGCTCCAGCGCTGCCCGGTGAGCCAGGAGCCCTCCTACGCCGTCTTCTCCACCTGCGGCGCCTTCTGCTTTCCGCTTGGCGTGGTGCTGTTTGTCTACTGGAAGATGGATACAAGGCGGCCAAGTTTCGTTTCGGCCGCCGCCGCAGGGCTGTGCTGCCGGGCCTGGGGAAAGGGGTCGCTGCGGGCGGGAAGCCTGGCGGAAGGAAGAGTCGGTGGCGGAAGCTTGCCCTCTTGGGGAGCAGGCAAAGGGTTCTCCGCCAGCGCATCTGGAGCACATCTGGTTTGCCCTCCGCTCTGCTGAAGCGTGCACGGGCTGGGCGGAGGTTGGGTGCTCACCACCTGCACGGGCGCGCACGCCAAGGGTTGGTACCTGCGTGCGTGGTGCGCGCGCGAAAGAGGCTCCGTCGCCTGCACGCTAGGGCTGGAGCTGGAGCTGGCGCTGCCGCAGGGCGCGGCTGAAGGGGGCTGTCAGAGGCAGCTTTCTTGGTAGTGGGAGGGCACGTCCATCAGCTGCCCCCTCTGCTGCTTTTCCCCTGGAATGAGTCGGCTGCCGCCAGCTCCCTGGTCCCGGCTAGACCGAGCAGATTGCAGTGGGCGGGGGTTTCATCCTGCACACGAACAAATTCCTGTGACCATTGACTCACTTTCTGTTCCCGCCGCACCTTAGTCCATCACTGCAGTCCAGAGGCTAAATGCCCCGACGTTTATCAGCCAGCCTCCTGCCCAAAGAGCAAGGGGGGATTAGGAATAATCCAAGTGTTGCTTTCCTTTCACTATCCCAGCCTTGGGGCTCTCCTCTAGTGACATTGAATGTGATGGTACCGTTGGTTCAAATCGCCACTTGGGACATTAGGTCAGTTGCTTAATCTCCGTGGGCTTCACTTCCCCATCTCTAAACAGTTGAATTCCTTCTTCAGAGGGCTCTTGGTGGAGAACTGAGAGAAAGAATGGGAAGCAGCTGGCACAGTGCCTGGCTTCCTGGCAGAGCAGGCTGGAGTAAGGAGGGCGACAGGGCCTAGCCTGGCCGTCTCCAGAGGGCCTGAACCGACCCCTGGGAATGAGTGAGATGGTGGAACCTGTATTTTGCACCACTTCTCTGGATTGTATTTAGAATCAGAGCTTTCTGCCAGGCTCTACTAGATGTCAGCTCTCCCCTAACCCTGAAAAACCCCAACTTTCCCTTTTTTGAGGGGTGGAGTAAAACAGGACTTACTGCTTCTTTCCAAATGCAATACAGTAGTTCCCCCTTATCCGTCTGGCCATCGTTCCAAGATCCCCCCAGTGGATGCCTGAAATCGGCGATAGAACCAAACCCTAGACTTACTGTTTTTTTTCCTATACATACATACCTGTGATAGAGTTTAATTTATAAATTGCTACGGCAAGAGATTAACAATAACTACTAATAAAATAGAACAACCATAATAAGATGCTGTAATGTTACGTGAATGTGTGCTCTCTCTCAGAGTATCCTGTTGTGCTGTCCTCCCCCTTCTCGGGGTGTCATGAGATGACCAAATGCCTACATGATGAGAGGAAGCGAGGTCAGAGACGTCGGCATTGTGACGTAGTGTTAGGCTACTGCTGACTTTCTGAAAATACATTAGAAGAAGGGTCATCTGCTTCCAGACCGCCCTGGCCCATGGGTAACTGAAACCCTGGAAAGTGAAACTGTGAATAAGAGGGGTTGCTGTATGTGGACCGGGGAAGGGGTCAGGGGCGGGGAAGAAAGAGTAAGTTTCTTGTTAGTTTTGTTTTAGTTTGCGGAAGTTAATTCAGATACTTAGGCTGCTCAAATACATGTGTTTTAAAAAGTAGGCTTTTTTCCTTCATTAAATGGCAGAGCAATTTTGTAGCATAGTATAGGAATATCAAGACTATAATTGGAAAGTGTTGGTACTGGAGAGCTTTATTCAGAATTAATGACATTCTTTGAAAGGTCCCTTGGAAATACCTGGGGTGATCACAGCTTTTCTGCCAGCTTGCCGAGGGAGGGCTGACCTTCAAAAGCTGCACCAAGCCAGTGGCAGCCAGAGAAGCCACGGCGAAACGCATGCCAGGAAGGCTTGCCATGCCTGAGGGTAGTGTCCATCTTTGACAGACCCCATTCAGGCAGGCGATACAAAGACGTGACTGGCTGGGAGCCTGGCCTGTCCAGGGTGGCCGTGGGTAGGGAGAAAGTGCTCTAGTAGGCAGGGCCCGCACTGACTCGCCACTGGCCAGCAGTGGGCCAAAACCCTTCTCCACTTTGGGCTGCAAGTTCTCTTCTCTGATACCTGGGATTGGCCTAAGTCCTGGCTAAGAGCTGAATCAATGCTGAGATTGTAGATGAGATGGTGTTCGAGAGCGCCTGCTTCTTTAGGCTCCAACAAGCCCTCACGCAAATGCTTGGTAATGACGCCGAATCAGCATCTGTAAGTTTTCTGACCACAAGACACCCAAACAGAAATTTAAAATAATATTCCAGGAATACTGTCTACCTCCCCCTACCTGTTTTTTGCAGCATGCTAGGGGAAATGCACTGAGATAAATTTGGGTCTTGCAAAGTGTCAGTACTGCTTTCTGTGGGTGAAAGAAACGCTTTGAAGTCTAAAGGCCACTGGTGATGAGGCTGTGTATATCCTTCATTTTTTTCAGAATTCTGTGGCTGGGTCCCAATGCTAAATATTATCAGGAAGGTATCTGCAGCAGTTTCTGGACAATGGTGAATTCTTTGGAGACAAAATGCAGTTTTTGAAAGTAGAGGTGGAAACAAATGTTTACTGAGTGAGATTCCTCTTTCAGACACTGATTTTGATGCTTTATATTCATCCTCATGATCCAGCCAAGTTGGCCTTACAGTGTCTATTAGTCAGGATCAGCTAAGACATGCTCAGTAACATACCACACCCTGGCTAACAGTTAATTTCACTCTCATTCAAGGTTTTGCTATGGGTCTGGCAGCCCTCCTGCCAAGCTCTCCCCAAGTAGTAACTCGTGGATCGGGCCACTTGCCATCTTTCAGCAATGCCGTCTTGAACAAGTGGATTGCAGGGTTGCAGTGGAGAGGGAAGAGACACTGGGAGATATAGCAGCTGTTATATCTTACCTTGACAAGGACACATGTCACTTCTGTGCACAGTCGATTGTCGAAGCCTGTGGATTTTTGGTGAGCACTAACTCTGCCACACAGCCCTCATTTTACAGGTGATGAAACTGAGGCATCACACAGTTAATTTATCCAAGATCAGACAGTCATCAAGTGGAGAAGCTGAAGCTGGTTCCAGGTCTAAAGTTACTGTCCTTTCCATTATTTTTTCATGACTCCATGCTGTGTCCAGGAGCTTAACTGCTGAGCCCTGTCCCACTGTTCACAAGAAGGGGGCAGTCATACCCCAGTCAGGGTGGGCCTTGGGGAGTGGAGTCTCAAAACTATGCATGCAAAGTCTCCTTTTGGGGAGAGCTGAACACAGTGGAGCACAGGGCCAGCTTCTCTCAGGAGACAGGCTTAATTTTTACCCTGCCATCCTTTCTTTAACCTCACAGACAGAGCACCACATAGTGTATTTTGCTTCCCCCAAAGCAACCCCCATGGGTAATGATTTTTTCTGACTGCCCCATGCACTTTACTTGTAGAAGAAGAAAGAGCAAAGTCAATGGAGATTATTTGCCTTTACATATGTGACATCATTTTTTTTTCCTTTCAATGGTTTGTTTGCTTGTTTGCTGTGCACAAGCTGATAGCAGGATCTACTTATTCATCAGGCACATTAGGCACATGACTGAGAGCCGCAATACTTTTGGGCCCCATGGAAAGGGTTTAATTTTAATTAAAAAAAAATCAGAGGAGAAATGAATATAATAGTAATGAATATATAATAGTGAACTCAGCCTCAATTATATTAGTCTTTATAATAATATGGTCATAAAATATAAATCTTAAAATTTTTTAATAGAGGAAGGGGCCCACAGAGGCAAGCTGCCTAGGGCTCCCAAATGTCGTGATGCAGCCCTGGCTGGTCCCGTTCACTCATTCACTCAATCAGTAAACATGCATTGGGAGACAGTGTGCACGGTGGTTAAGAGCATGGGATTTGGAAACAAGGAGGCCTGGATTTCAATTCTTTTTGTGTCTCCTATTAAACTTTAGCCAGGTGACTTAAAGTGTGCATTTCCCCTCAGATAAAATGGAAGTATTGCCATCTGTCTCATAATACTCTTGTGAAGAGTAAATGAGATAATAGTGCATAAGGAGTATCTCAAACAGTAAACCATAAATGATAGCTGATGTATTATTTTCATTATTTTTTAAGATTCTCATAAATTATCAATTATAAATTATTGTTCATTCCTCTCACTGCTATTACTCACCATCATAGGTGGATTAGGTATTTACTGCTCATATAACAAATTATCACAAAGCTTAGCAACTTAAAACAACATTTATTAACTGTGTGGTTCAGGCCATGGGAACAGGTTAGCCAGGTAAGTCTGGCCTCAGGTCTCTTGAGGTAGTAGCCGAGACGTTGAATGGGGTAGCAGGCAATCACAGACCGACTGGGACCGGAGACTGCTTCCCACCTGATTCACCCACACGGCTGTCAGCAGGAGGTCTCCCCAGGGTTGCTTGAGTATCCTCACAGCGTGGCACAGCTGGCCTCCCCTAGTCCAGGAGAGTAAAGCAAGGAAACCACACTGCCTTTTATGATGACCTAGTCTTGGAAGTTATACGTGATCATTTCCCCTATGTTCTATTCATTAGAATTGAGTCACTTACTCCAGCCCACTGTCAGGAAAGTGGAGTCAGGTTGGTTCCACATTTGGGTCCACAACAAACTTGTGGACACAATAAGACGCTCAGATGGTGTTCAGAATTACTTGACTGACTTTTACTGACCTATGTGTCAGGCACTGTGGTAGCCTCCAAGGTTTCAAAGAGTAAGCAGGCAAGGTCTCTCTCTCAAGGCATTAATTTCAGAAGACCACTGTTAAAGAATTTAAAGTGCAATGAAGTCTTATAGGTACTTTGCTGGAAGTCTGTCCAGAGTATGATGGTCCGGAAGGACTGAATAGTGTACAGGGAAGCACTATGTGAACTGTAAAGGGCAAAACAAGTGTGAGGTATTGAGCCAGAAGGCTTGTCACAACTTGCATCTTGGAGTTTTAGATAGTGTTATATTACAGAATATTTGCCACTTTAAGCTAACCCTCTATATGCACGTTAACAAGTTCGTGTGTTGCAAGCATTTGGTGCATAAGCCCTGAGTGACCTGAAATCTGTACAGAGCCCTTTCTGTTTGTGTCACTTATTCAATGGTTAGTTGTCATCTGGACCCGCCCAAAGACTAAGCAGTGGTGAGCCTGTGGATGGAACTGCCTGTGGAACTGGGGTCATCCAGAGCTCAGAGAGGCGAAGAGGACAGTGGGCAATCGCCACTCTCCTTCCGACTCCATTTATTAAAAGAACTGGGGGCTCTGACACATTCCTATGCCTGACTGCAAGATTATTTTGATATTGATCAAGCCAAATGGGCAAATGTTAGCGGGAAGCTCTTAGCACACATCGTATCCCTGCTCCCTTCTCAGCGCCTGGCAACCAAATTGTTCAGTGGCCCCCGCCCTTGACGCTCTGATTCTCTGGCTCAAGGTGATACTTCACCCTCTTTGTTCTTCTCTCACCCTCCCACCCCCAGGAAGAGAGAGAATGGCACTGTTAGCACCTGGTCCAGAGCTACAGCTGTTGGAGCAACGGGGAGCTTAGGAGACTTAAGGGTGTCTGCAGGGAGGCCTTGAGGCCATGAGGAGGGCTCTGGTTGCTCAAGAGATGCATGTATGTGACTTAGTCCCAGGAAAACTGTGGTGCAGGGGCCCCGCTCTTCCTCTGGGTCCCCTCCTAATCCCGCTTGACACCTGAGGTTTTGACCCTTTCTTCTTTAATCTACTTTTGCTGAGATAAACTTAATAAAATAAAAAGGGACAAAATGCAAACCTATTTCCCTCACCTCTTGGGCTTCTGGGATGTCATCACCTCCAGTTCACTGGGTTTGTTTCTAACTGTTAATAAAGCATTGACTTCAACAACAACAACAAAACATTTTTTTAGCCTAACTTTAACACACCTGACTGCATTTACTCCTTCTTAGCACTTAATCGCAGGGGACCCTCGGCTCTCCCAGGGTGACTAAACTCCTGGCAAGAATCCATGTTTTCTAACTCAAGAATGAGAGCAATTGTTCCTCACGTTGTGATCATACCCAAGAGTTTAGCAATACTATATGCTGTTGTGAAAGAAAACGTCCTTAATTTATTTTCTTGGTTTCTTTTGCACAAGACAAAGTAGCTGAGAAAATTTCCTGTTCTAGTTTGTCAGACAAACTAGACAGCTAGGCAGCTTCTGTTTACTCTGAGAGGCTGTTTTGGTTGTTTATCTCTTTAAAGTGCCTTTGAGCAATGCAGCTCGGACCTTGGCTATCTCTGCAAACCTTGGGAACAGAGAATGGAGCCCCGGGTGTTTCAAGTTGTGACCTGACAAGCTCTAGTTAGCAATGGGGAATTCCAGCTATAATCCAGATTGCTTTCAACCAATACTGGGAATCTTCCAGTGTCCCCTCTCCTCTCACAGATGTTGTAGGGCTGGATCGGCCCCTGGGATTCATGTCGTTGCCCCAACACCAGGCTTGCAGAGGCATCTCACCAGACTGGATGCCTGACCTGTGTGGGCACAGCTCAAACTGGAAATGATTAAGAACCATTTCTTCTTTCTTATTTTCTTTTCTCTTTCTTTACATTAGAAGATTAAAAACAGGTTGTTTCTGTGGCAACTGGATTTTTTTTTTAGTAGAGAAGAGGGAAGGGGCATGAAGCAAGTATATAAGAGGTCCTGCTATGTACTGCTGTCTCACTGTAACCCTCACAGTAAGCCTACTGTACAGATAAGGTTCTCCGTGGCTAGAGATAGACAAATGGGGACTTAGAGTCATATCCAATCGCTAACCTGCTTTGAGCCTTGGTTTCCTCTTCCCTTCCTTACTGGTTGCTATTATAACTGTGTAAGATCATGTGTGGAACTATCTAGCCCAGTACTAGACAACTTCAAAGAACTGTGAAGGTCTGAGGGTTTACCCTGCTTGCAAGCTAGCAAGCCAGGCTGCTGCAGTTTACAGGATGCAGGCAGAAGACACGAGACTCCTGGGTTGGAGTCAAAGGACTGTGTTACGGCACACAGGCGGCATGAGCTTCATGTTTGCACTGGTTCCCCTTTCCTTCAAAGTGCCATGGGAGCGACATGGAGTGGCCCAGATGGATCTGTGTCATAGTAAAGAAATTGCAAGGTTAAGGAACTCAGGTTTGTATTATCCACTGTTGAACAATAAATAAACATGCCCTCTGCTCTTTGGAAACCTAAATCTTTTATACTGGGTTGCAGGCAAACCTGCCCTCTTTTCCCCTGGGAGACATGATTTTTATCTTCCATAGCTGTTTGCTATATAAACATCCTTGTCAAGGTAGTCCAAAAACAAGGGCTGTCAGTGTCTTTGCTTGCAAAACGTGTAGACATACAAGGAAATTTGCAAGAGAGCATTGCAAGAGAATTATCTCCACCAAACATCTATTTATTCAATAAATAGTGATTGAGCTTTACTCTATGCCCGACAGTGTACTAGGTGCTGGGGATGCTTCAGTGGACAGGACACTCGTGGTCCTGCACTCCTGGAGTGTCGGTCATGATCCACTATTCTGAATAATGACTCAGACGTCATGCCCTGATAACACAGTACTTATGGGAATAGTGGGATAGAATATTTGAAATTGGGAGATAATGGGAAATTCCAGCACATTGTCCCTATGCCCACAGGAGGTGATTCATAACTGAGCATATATTGCCTGGCAGATTTTGTCTTTAACTAATTTAAATGGAAAAGCCCCAGATTCTATGGAGACTTTTAGGTAAACTCATCTTGTAGGTCACTTCTCAGCATGGCAGGAGAACAATCAGGCCTGGAACCAGACAGACTGAGCGGGCGCCTGGGTCCTGCTCCCCCTGCTTGCGTGGCCTTGGCCATGCCGTTTGGTGTCTCCAGACTTCTGTGTATTCAGAGCACCTTTCCTTTTACATCAGGACCACGAAGTGCCAGCTCCTACAGGTTGTATGCATTCTGTGGTCTGTATTCGTGCCTTCAGATCAGTGGCTTCTAACCTAGGGCCAGAGGCCTCTTAAACCTAAACGGTTGGTTTCCGCACGGGTGTGCCAAGTTAAGTCCGGGCTGAGAGGCTGAAGAGAGAGAAGACCAGAGAGGAAAGAGGAGCGCTCGGGGATTGTTTGGGACCCTGGCAGTTATGAAGGGCATGGTTTCTGGTTCAAAATATTCAAGTTTGACTTCCAACTCTAATAATAGGCAACTCTGTGACGTTGGGCAAAGTATTTAACCTCTCAGAGTGTGTTCTCAACTGTCTAATGGACATAATACCTCAAAGGTTTAGTGTGAGCATGAATGAAAGCCCACTTAGAGTAGCTTCTCTGGAGTTTTTCTTACTGTCTTGGTGTTCTGTTGGCTATTACATTTCAAACGACAAAAGCCAAACTAGCCAGTCTCCTAGCAAAACAGGATCCTCCCTGATTGATTCATTTTCTCTGAGGCTGTTCCTGGAGAGATTCCACCGTCTTCCCTCGCCCCCTGCACGGAGCACAGAGGCTGGGGTGAGCGGCTCTGAGCTCCGGCTCCGGCGCGTCGGCACCCAGGGGGACCCTGCTGTGGACTGCAGCGGGGCAGGGGCCTTAAACCTACTACGTGGGTGCGCTTCTTTTCTGTTTCTCTCCCTTTGAACTGAATTTGCCCTGTTCTTTAGTTCAGTAGCAAAACAAGGGTTTGGAATTGCGTTACCCAGAGGAGGAACTTAAGTGCCTGGGAGGTCATTTCGGTCAGCAGAGAAAGGGCTGAAAAGTGCCCTTTAATGAGCTTTGTGGGAGGAAAACACCTTCCACTTCCTCTCCTGATCTGATATTTTCCCTCCCGACAGGACTGATGTGTTCATGGGGTGATGTCGGGATGCCATGGCTTACGCTCAGACCTCCCCTGCTGACTCGGTCATGGTCCGCCAGGAGGGAGTTGGTCGAATTTCCCCTTCTAAAGGGGAAAGGTGGCGGGCAGCCCGCTCTGGCCTGTGGGAGGTCTGGGAACCTCGGAGTGGCTCGGAGAGGGGCTCTGGCTGGTCCCCAGAGGGGCGCGCGTGCCAAGCCAGGCCTTCGTGAGGGGCCCCGGGCGGGAGGGGCACACGCGGTTCGTTCTCTCGCTGGGCTCTCCTGTCTTTGCAGTCTCCCTCTGGGTGGCAGGCACAGGGGGCTGGCTGTGCACCCCGAAACGAAAGACTGTCCACATCTCCACGATCTGTTTTCAGGCTGATTCAGAGAATGTCCAAATTAAATAGAGCCAGAGGCAGTGAGGGGAAGCTGCAGAAGACACAGAATTGACAAATGGCACTGAGTGAGGAGTGTGACCCCAGGGAACCCCACCGCCCGCCTGGCTTAGGCCGTCCTAGCCCAAGTGAGAGGGGACAAGGGAAGGTGCTGCGGACCCTGTAAAGTGCCCCCTGGTTGTGTGGCTTTCCTGACAGGGGCTTCCAGCTGTGTCCAGGAGAAAAAGCAGACTCCTGCCCATGTGTGCAGCAGGAGGTGTGTATGGCTGTGCCTGGCAGAGCTCCAGGGAGGAAGAGCCATGCAGTGGGCCCTCCGTCAGAACGCCCAACCACCCATCAGCAGCTCTCCCCTGCCGGGTGCCAGGCGGCGCTGCCAGGCGGGTGGCGCACAAGGAAGACAGTCCCCGCCCTCCTGGAATCTGGACCGGAAGCGAGTCAGACTCCCCCCCACACAGATCACTGCCAAAGAGGGGAACGTGGTGCCAAACAGGGGGGTGGGATTGAGTGTAAAGGTCAGGAAGGCCGCTCCGAGAGGGACGGTGGCTTTCAGCTGAGAGTTGGCCGAAGGATGGGGGTGAGAGGGAGGGGAGTGTGCGGGAGGCTCCTTGAATGGCAGCTAATTAGTGCCAGGAAGGCATTACTGCTTGTTTGGTTTTTAAACTAGGCAATACAGAATTATCCTACAATTTAAACCAGATCCCTAAAAATAATCCCAATTATACAGCAGTTGTATGATTTCTTGCAGTATTGATATCTACAGGCTGCCTCTCCAGCTGCAAACTCTGTGAGGGGCAGGCCTGCGTCTGCCCTGGGTCCCTGTCCGGGGCCCACGCCATGACTAGTGAATGGGTCAGCGCCTGTGCTGGCCTGTGCTGGTGCCCAGTTCACCTCCACAGTGACCTTATGTGGTGGGAGTGGACCTCAGTCACCCAGCTCCTGGCTGCACACATGGGATAAGGGCTCCATCAGCTGGGCTGGGACTCGGCCTGGGCCTGGCATCAGGGCCCCTGCTTTTAAGTGACTCCATTCTTTTTTATATGATATTATTTGGCATTGCAGGGACTGCCACTCTCCCTCCCTGAAGGACCCACAGGACTTGTTTTAACCTACAGTTTCAGAATCCTTGTCACCTAATATTTTTCAGTGGATTATGGTATGAATGCATCTCAAGATGGAGCTGCAGGGGAGGTGGTGGCTAAGACTGGGGTAGCCTCCTGTCACCTTATCACCCAGTGTTATGTTTCGTGGTTTAATTCCACGCTTCCTTTGTTCCATGGTGAAGGAGGCACCTCCTGAGGCTGCGACGGGGTTCGCGGTGCATCGCCCAGTGGCGGCCTCCCAGGTGCGTGGGGACTCGTGGCGGCGGCAGGAGGAGAAGCAGGCAGCTGTGATGGTGGGCATCCTTTCAGCGTGTTCGGGCTCTGCTGGATCCCCTTCTTCCTGACGGAGCCCATCAGCCCTCTCTGTGCCTGCAGCCTGGCCCCCATTTGGAAAAGCATATTCCTGTGGCTCAGCTACTCCAATTCTTTCTTCAATCCTCTGATTTTACGCAGCCTTTAACAGGCACCACAACAACGCCTTCAAGAACCTCTTCACCAAGCAGGGATGAACATAGGGCTTGGAGAGACGTGAGTAGGGGTAGGGGCAGGGAGCTTGGGTTTCTCCCCACCCCCCCCACCCCCCTGTCATCTGCCCACCTCCCCCCACAGCTGGAGGGCCTGGGCTGTAGGAGCTGCAGTGCCACAGGCTCTCCAGAGACAGCCCACGTGCGGCACAGGTGCGGCTCTGCGCGCTTCCCTGTGCGGGCCAGACACTGCTGATCCGTTATGGCCTGTTTCCCTGTGAGCAGGATCTCTGTCCCAGAATCCTTTTCAGACTGCACTTGAGGCAGTTACTGCTAATTGGTTGCCGTTCCTCAGAGACGGTGTGCATTGGGGCCCGCTCAGGCGACTGTCTCCCTCATCAGGCGGCCTTCCCCCATCCTTCCACCCAGTCCAGCTTACCTTCCCCAGTCTCCAAGGCCATGTGTCACATTTGGGAGATGAAGATCATCTGAACTTTTGATTTTTAAGAAAAGTGTCCAGTGCAACCCATATCTACGGAGTCAGACTCTAAGAGAAGAGGTCAGGTAATTTGTATATTATTCAATTTGCTACGTGATTTTATTTTTTTAAATCAGTGAGAGACACTGATGGATCCTAGGTTGCTCTTTCGACCAATTCAGTTGGCATTTCTGGGTGTTGAGAACTAGGCAGCGGTGCTTTTTAAAGCTTCCCAGGTGGTTCCACTGTGCAGCCAGCACTGAGAACCCCTGGTGAGGTCTTTTCTCGGTTTCTGTACAAGGAAGAGCAGCTGTGAGAAATGTTTCCATATTTCAACATACTGACTTGTATATGTAACGAAAATACTTCTGAAGTGTTGATTTCAGAATTATTCAAATAATTCAAATAATCATACAAATGATCTTACACACATACACACACATATGCACTTAAACACACGTGTATGTCATCAAGATGAGAACATGCCTTTTGTGGAACTAAGACACAAATACCACCAACCCTCCCCCACAAACTGCCATAGAGTCTCGGCCTTCCTGAAAATGTTAAATGTGGTCCAGGTATGAAGGAATCCAAGGGCTTAGAGGAGGGAGGTCCATGGACTAACTCATCTTTGGCCATAGTGTCTCTGATACTGATTTGGCTTTTTACTTTACACAAAACAGTTGACTCCACCATTGGCTCACTTGATGTCTGAGGTAGGTAGATGCTCTTTAAACTTAAGAGGACCTGTGCTTTGGGGTTTGTTAGAGAACATAGGTCCACAGGGCCTTTTCCAGAATCTTTGGGAACAGTTGGGTTTTGGGTTTTATAATTTTTTCTTTTTTTTTTAGGTTTTAGAAAGGCAACGTGGTGTATAGTATATGAATTAGGTAACACTGGGTCTGGGGCAGCAGCCTCTAATCAAACACATGGAGGTTTGTATGTATGAATATTTACATGGTGAGAAAAGGATTACAAACAGCTCCACACTGGGTCAGATCGGATTTTGTCATCAAATGAGTTACAAACAACCTCTGTTTCCAGATTTTTATAACGTTCAACCACCTGCAGCCTCAGCTGTGCTGGGTCTCAGCCCCGTTGGGGGACTCTGCAGGGCCTCTCGGAGGAGTACGGGGCCCAAGCGTTCCTTCGCTGAGGAGTTTGGGACACGGTGAGCCTTCTTGAACTCCTTATCTTGGAATTTTGTTCCCTTTCACTGGAAGATGCTTCCAGAAACAGTCTTATGAAACCTATCAATGCATTTCACAAAAAGATGTAAAGCCATCTGATTATACTCTGTGAAGACATGTTTTCTTATGATAATGAGGGTTTTTAACTGACTATGCTCATATTTCCATTTTGATCAGGCGGAACAACAGAACCAAATTTCTGGCCTAACTTTGGAATCTGTGCAGGAACTGGTAACCTCCTATTTGCGTGTCATGTTTCTAGCCATCTATACAATTCTTGTTTAGGTTTTCCTGTCCTAGTGTTTTACACTCTGGTTCTATTTTACTATCATATTCTGTGCATTTCCCACAAGACACCACAAATCCTCTATGAACTAAGGCAGGGAAGAAAGGAATGGGGGGGTGACAAGCTGGAAGTGGTGGGACAGGCCCTCAGTCAGCAGCGGCTCTGTCACCTGCCCTTGTGTTCTCAGGGCTGGGGCTCCAGCTCAGGCTCTTGGGGCTTTTCCCCCTGGGCGAAAGACACCAGGGGCTGCTAATCTCCTTCATAAAACACAACACAATCAGGAATAAATTTTAAGAATATTGTTTATGGAGTATTCACTATGTGAAGCCATTGTATTAGACTTTATATACAAATGTTGATTTAATCCTACATCTATCCTACATGGTAAGTGTTGTCCTCATTTAAGCATGTTTGTGGGGAAAGTGGGGTTCCTATGGCCGGGATCCTTGCTGAACTTAAACCACCTGATGATGTGACTGGCCTGCCGCTTCCATACTTTTAGGCAATAAGCCATTATTGTGTTAATATAAAGAGTTCTGCTCAGTGCTCTGCGGGTGGAGGGGCTGCAAGGCTGCAGGGAAGCATAGCGGAGGCTGGAGTGGTGGCAGAGCCGAGGACAGAGGCCCAGAGGACGACTGTGAGGGACGATTGGGCAAAGAAGCCCAGAGGACGGCTGTGTGGGACGGCTGTGCAGAGGGGCCCAGAGGACGGCTGTGTGGGACAGCTGTGCAGACAGAGGGGCCCAGAGGCAGAAACCGGCTTGCTGCATACAGACTTGCTCTGAGTGAATGGGATTTTAGTGACTGACCTGCCACCTGGAAATAAAGTTGGGTATAACCTTTTCACCCCAGGAACCCTTTACTGTAAATTTCTTTGGTCACAGTGAATCTATAGCGAACTTGCCTGAGCTGAAACTCATTTGCAAGACAATGTTCCAAGAGGGCACACAGTGAGACACGACAGAACAGATATCTGGACTTGATCAAGTCTGTATCCACACATGGGAAAAATGCAGGGAACCCAACAGAAATCTGGACTCCACATTTCAACGCTTGCTTCCATTTTGCAGGACAAGACCTGTGCCTGGTGTAGTGGGTCTGCGTGTGTTTAGTTGGGTTCCAGGCAGGAGCCCTAGAGGAAGAGTCTAGGTGTGGTTGAGGCACGTGTCCGTGGCAGTTTTGGTTTACTCTGCTGGTGAGGATGCTTTATCGTTATGTTCATTTGGCCTGGGCCTGAGCTAATGTAGTATTATTACAGAAGCATCCCAGGCAGAGGAATCATTTGAGTCCTTCTTCACAGGAAGTTGTTTGCTTGCTCATTAGGTGGTAACTTCTGTTGAACCTTTCAGACTTGAAACTTTTCTTCAGTTAATGAGGCCTTCCCTCCTCACTATAATTACAAAATGTTCAATTCCTGAAACAGATTGGTTAACAACTGACTGTATGTATGGATGTGCTTGTAATTTCTTTTAATACAGAGCATCAGAAATAGAAGTCTATTGACAAAACTTCTGATTTACATTGAACATTCCAGGGACTTCCTTAATAAGCATAATGTCTGTTCTGCCTCAAATCTCTGCCCGTGGAACATGACGAAGATTGGTTTGGGAGGCTGTGAGAAGAATTAATTTCTTCCCTGCTGGGATTGATTTGCTGATTAAGGTATCACTAAAGATTCTTTTGTGTCAGAATCCAATGCTGCAAAGTTCCTGGCTTGTGGATTGATGTAGCAAACCTAACGCTTTATTTTATAAATTTAATCATGTGTAAAGCATGCTGCTTTCCTTCCCTCTACCATGGCCTCCATGTTTCTTCAGGCATGTTGGAAGGGACTCTGGCTGCTGACCAGGGCTGTCCTCGGTGAGCATCTATTCCACACGTGAGCACCATCCCCAGAAGCCTGCTCTTCTGGTGCCTGACCTAATGCTGGATGGTACAGAAAGTGTCTTAAAGTCCAGGTCATAGCCTATCATGAATTCAGTCTGGTGGGTTGCCTCAGTCAGTTGTGTTCTCAATAACTGTATACAATTACTACAAAATCTCCTTGATATATAGCAACAAGACTTTATTTCTTGCTGCAGTGTCTGTGAGTTGCGGGGGATTTCACTGATTTAGGCTGGGCTCTTCTGGCTCAGCTTTAAGCAGCAGAGTTGGGTCTATGTCTGCTCCGTGTGTCTCTCAACTTCCTTGGGCCAGCAAGGTATGCTCTTCTCGAGACAGGTGTGCAGGAGAGCAAGCCCAAGCACACAAACACATTTTCAAACCTTTGCTCTCATCAAGTCTGCTGCCAAGGCACAGACCACACAAAGGCCCAAAGTCAAGGGGTGGGGAAGAACATTCCACCTGCCAGGACGCCAGGAGGTAGAGAGTGGAAACCAATCATTCAATGCTCAGCATCTTTAAAAAATTAAGTAGAACATGAGAAATCAGAGTGTGGTATAAAAAGGGTAAGCATCGTCTCTTAAAACTTTTGTTTCAGGTATATTTTCACCTGGATTACTGGTCATCTTTTGGGCTCCCTGCTTTCGCTCCTGCCTCCCCTGTGGTCTGTAGTCAGCACAGCGGCCAGAGGGATCTGTACTAAACTCCCCTGCAAACCCTCCAGCAGTGTCCCAAACAGGGTTCTCTGTCACCTGCTGGGCATCCTCCCACCTCCAGGCCTTTACACCAGGACTCCCTCTGGCTGGAACTTCCCTCACAGGTATTATGTGACTAACTTCCTCACTAGTCATGAAATTTGTTTGTTTATATTTATTTACTGCTAAGAAAAGATAGGCTAAAGAATACACAATTGTTTTTAGTTTTTTCAAAAGAGCATTTTGATCATAAAAGCACTAGTGATCCAAACTTCTAAAACAGAAAAGCATATGAATCTAGAAAAATGCAAAATATATTTTACCTCTTACCTGAATTAGCCTGAGAACACCTAAACATTGTCTTTCAGAGACACCAATATTAAATTAGTACAAAGAAACTGTACCCATAGTGTATAAACCATAAAACCAATATTTGGTATATACATGGCAAAAATACAACAAAATAATGTAATGTAAAATTTACAGAATTCAAAGAAAATCAGGGTGACCCAAAGTCGGGGAAAAGAAAGGCAATAAGAGTTGGAGACATTTTGTCCAGCAGGATGCTCTGAGCGCTGAGCGGTCACTGGGGGAGGGACCAAGTGCAATCTCTCTAATAGCCAGCAAATTAACTGCTGCTCTGGAATGATTTCCAGAATTAAAGCCAAAGTAGTTTTCGGTAAAGAATGTGAAGTAATAGTTGCTAAAACTACTCATAAAAATGCCACCATCACCACCAAGCCACACCCTCCTGATCCTTCCTCCTTGCTTAAGCAGCAAATCAAAGAAACATGTAGGATAGTTTACACATTCACCTCATTTGCATGTTTTCCCCACTGGAGTGGAGCGCTGGGCAGGCAGATTGCTTTGCCTGCTTTGTTCACTGCTGTTATTCCCCCAGCCTGACCCCACAGTAGAAGCTCAAATATTTGTTGGTTGAACGGGTGAGTTGTCAGGGATTTATTTTTCTCATGAAACAAGAAACACAGAGGCAAGTGGTCCGCAGGCCGGTCCAGCAGTTCATCAAGTCTTTACTCTGCCAAGCTCAGTGTTGGAATGTCTCTTCTCATCATCCCAGAATGGCTAGGGCGGCTCCTCCTTGCTCTTCCCCTATAACTTGCAAGGACAGAAGCTTTCCCAATCCATCTTGTGCTGATTATCAGCTGGAATGCCTCTCTACTGGCCATAACTGGGTTGGGTACCCATCTGTAAACCCATTCTTGTCAAACAAACAGGATTTCCATGGCTGCTTTAGCACAGCTATCACAGTTCCTTTCCTGAGGCCGGACACATGGCCATCCTGGAGCCAGACAGGTCAGTTCTGTTTCTATGGGAGGAGGGATGGCGAAGGGCCACTCACAGCAGGCTTCCACACAGAGCTCCCCTTGGACCACGGCTCGGCGGTACCTTGCCCGTTTTTTTGCGTCCCAACAGCCAGAGGAACGGGGGCTGTGCTGCGATCCTCAGGAGATGGAGGCAGCCCTACCCGTCAGCCCTAGTCTGTTCTCAGGATGCGGTCACTTGGCAGACTGCTTCCCCACCCATTCCCTCGCTGACACCCCCACACACTGACACAACCAGGGCAAGACCACCCTCAATCTTTCTGCTCCCCAGAACTCTGACACCAGAAGAGAATGACCCCTTTTTACTTCCCGATTTCCCCAAAGTCCTAAGAAAAGGAGTTTACTTTTGGCTGAGGGTTTTGAATTCCTAAAGAAAGCAGATTTATTGAATGAGAATCTTTTGTCTTGTATTTTTTAGAAAAGTAAACAAAATTAAAATTTAGAAATTCTATTTTTTGAATAAATAGTACATGTACATGGTATAAAATTCAAAAGGTATAAAACATATACAGTGAAAAGTAATTCCCACCCCTCTTCCCAGAGGCAACCAAGGTTGTCAGGTTCTGTGTATCCTCGCAGAGATGCTCTAGGCATGTGTACACACACATATATACTCACACACACACACTTTTTCTCTATCTCCTTCCTCTTTTAAAGAGCGTCTCCCCTTCAACCCCCAACCATGCACCTTAGAGATCACTCCATGGCAGCACATAACAGAGTGGCTCCATTCTTTCAAAATCTCTTTTAATATTCCATTTTATGTATTTGACACAATTTATTTAATTAGAATGGTAGATCCTAACTTTTTGCTATTACAAATAATACTACAGTGGAAATCTTTGAACAGAGGAAAAATTCTTAGAAGTAGCAGTGCTGGCTTGAAAGGTTTGTGCAACTGTACTTTCAATAGATAACGGCCACTTGCCCTTCTCGGAGGGCCACGCTGCTGCCGATCCTATCTGACTGCTGCTGGCTATGTCCTGGTTTCCTGCAGCTGTGTCATTTCAACCCGTCAAGTTACCTTTAGATTCATGACATACTTTGAGCCAAAACATACTCCTGGTCTAACCTCTGACTTTACTGTGCTGTCTCTTTGATCCCCACATGTGGAGAAACAACAGCTGTAAAAAAGGAATCCCTTCAAAAGGTTTGCAACCTCTGACACCTTTGTCATTCTAACCTTTAAGGCTAATGTGTAATAACATACTCTGAGACCCTCTAGAGCT
This sequence comes from Smutsia gigantea, assembly GCA_032199065.1. NCBI lineage: Eukaryota > Metazoa > Chordata > Mammalia > Pholidota > Manidae > Smutsia > Smutsia gigantea. The sequence goes on along the minus strand of JAVSCE010003195.1, from coordinate 94,277 downwards.
GCTAAATAAAATTGTCTACCTGTTCTCAAACTAAGCATGAATTAGATGAAAGGTTCAATCTGAACTTTGATAATACAGGGATGGCAAGTTGCAATTTGGAGAAGCTCTTTTATCTAACTGGAATTTCCTGATCCACACATCCAGATGCTGGGAGACTGAAAGGCCCACTGCGGTCAACACTTACTCCAGACATCAGGCTTTGCAAAGAACTCCGAGATTCCAACAGTGATGTGTGCCATCAAGACAGAGAGCAGGGGAAAGGGCAGAGTACGATCAGAGCTGTAAACCCACGCTGAAAGGGTTTGCCGAGCATCAGGGCGGGGAAAGCCACTGTCCATGGTCCTGGAGGGAGTGCAGTCCAGCACGAGCAAGGTGTGAGCTTAGCACTTCTGAGGAACTGACATTAAGGTGGATGTGGAGAGCCCCTACTAGTCCCCACGTCGTCAAACAGGCCACAGACCAGGCATCAAATTCCCAGTAACATTTTTACCTACTTACTGTGACAAGATGGGAGATCAGAGAACGTTGTTTTTTACGGAGCATTTTCAGCCCATCGCCATGTGCTGTAAGGAGGAATGCTCTGGATGGGGGTAAAAGGACCCAGACTAGCCTCTGAAGCTTTGTCACACAGGGCACATCCCCTGCTAGTGCCCAGCCACACGGCTGGACGATGGGCCTCACCCAGCAGAGTCCTCACTGTCCTGCTCCGCAGTCAGATGTGCTTTGGCCTTGAGGCCAACACTGGCCACGAGTAAATCGCCCTTAAAGTGGCCTTCCTCGCAGCAAGCTTCAAGTCAACCCTGTGCATCTCGGCCTCAGCCGAGGTAACTGTTAAAACTTATTGCTAGAATGCCTGCTTCCTTCTACCGATCACTGGTCCCCACAGAGTGGGCAGCACAAGGCAGAAATCAAGGCGGTGCAAGCGTACAGGCCCCTGCTTAGCCCCCAAAGGGCCTTCCAGGCAGGTCTGCTTCAGTCACTACGACCAACGCAGCCACTGTTGGGGTGGCGGGGCCATTGCTGGTATAGCCCGGGGCCGTGGGATGGCACTTTGGGAGGGAGAAGGCAGCTGCCGGAGGCCTTGCCCATCCTGGCTCCTGGTCTCAGGAGGCGCCGAGAACTGCAGTGTCTGTCGGGAAGCGCTCCCTCAGCCTGGGAAAGCCTTCTGTGCGCACCAGCTCCTCAGTCTGCTGGCTTCCCTGCCAGACGCAGTGGACGGGGCAGGACCTGGCTAACCGCAGATGGGCAATGAGCCAGAAGCCAGGTAGAACCACAGCTTCAGACTCTAACCAGAGCCTGCGCCTAACAAACGTGGGCTCTGCGCTTTCTGTTAAGGAAGGAAGGGGCCTTTGCCATGTCCTTTGGCAGCTGTGTGCTGACCGGCGGCACCTCCTGCCAGGGCAGTCAGCTGACCCAGTGACGCATGAGACTGAAGCGACGCCAAGGACAACAGGAAGCATGCTCCTCATGTCTCCCCGACGCCTCGCGATCATCTGGTCGGTGCCGCTCACCGCACCTCTGATTTTGGTTTAGGCCAAAGCAGCCCCACATAGTCCCTGAGATGCAGGGGAGGGAGGGGAGGGTAGTTCGCCTCCCAGGCAAGCTCCCAGATCCGACTGAGCAGGGACAACTGAACGCCCCCAGGGACCTCTTGGCTCCTGAAGCACACCTTTCATAAAGTAACTTAAGGATGTTTCTCCCACTCTTTGTTAACTCTGAAAAGCCTGTGGGCTTAGCAGAACATGCAGCTTTACTGTGCGCACACAGGACATAGTCCTGGGAGGAACCCCCCCACCCCTGCCACTCGACCATCTCCCCAGTGGCTTTGGAAATTATGCCTGACTAAGGCCTGACTACACAGCAGTGTTATTACCCTGATTACTCACAAAGGCACCATCTGCTTTGTGGGATATCTGCGGCAAACATGTAATTCTCAAGACTGGCTTCTGCGGTCTAATTCAGGAATGGAAACGAAGTTATTATCTGCATTAGGCCTTGTGGATTAAAGAAAGGCAAAGATATCTACTGATACCTCCTTACACCAAGACCAAACTAAATGAAACTTTAGAAATGTAGCCCAAATAAATGGCCCCACTTTTAAAAAGAGTTATTGGTTGCCTTGCCCTAGTCAAGCCATACTTCCCCAGATACGTAGAGAAGTGAGCTACTGCGACCTTAGAACATGATCCACTTTGCTCTCTACCACCTTTGGGCAAATATACAAATAATCTCCTAACTGCTCAGCAAGCTGCTGGTTAGGAAGTGGGTCTCTGAGCATCACTAAGGTAACACAGAAGTTTCCCTGACCTGAGCTGAAATGATTTACAAACTGCTGTCTCCTTCCCTTGTCCTCAGAGTACCACTTGCTCTCCGGAAACCATTTGCTTCAACTTCCTTGAGCCATCCATGCCAAGATCCACAAATGACCATGGCCTAGAGGCCAGCCTAAGTGGAGATGTACACAGCCCAAGAGAAGCACACTCGGCACATGGGAGGGCCATTCCAAATACTTCCGCTCCCACTCCACCGCAGGAGCAGCTGTCCTTACCAGGCAGGCCTCACCACCATGGCTCAAAGAGCAGCGGCTGTTAGTCCAGCATGAGACCGTTCAAGCCTGTACACATCAGGCCTGCTTAATGCACGATTAGGCAACTAAAAATGAACGCGATATTCCTGTGACTGCACCGAATGCCCTATTTGCCTGACATGTGAAGCTTTTAAGTTTTATGGCCCAAACCTGCTGATCGGTATTGTGCAAGGTGTGTGCCGAGCAAAGCACAAACCTCACACTGGGGTTGACTGAACATGACTGAGCTGCCAGATGGCTGAGGGCAAAGGTGGGGGTCCTATGTTTGGCTTGGACCGCTCATTTTCAGAGGGTAAAGGCAACTCCTCTGCCTTCCCTCAAGGCCCTCCAAAGGCTGGCTACAGCCATTTTCCTGGACTGGTGTCTGAAGCCGCCTGCAGAGAGACCAGTCCATCCAGCCCTCTCTGCACAAGCATGCCATGTATTCTCTCCGCACCCTCTGGAGTTTTTCTTCACAGTCCTATTATATCCCAAACAGCCTTTGCACCCATCTCTATTATAATGTGATTCCCCCTTCAGATCTCGCCCAAATCCAGCTTCCTCCATGAAGTCTGCTGGGTCTCTGCACACCTCGCTGCTCGTCCTCCTCTCATGCCCACTGGTTCCTGCTCATGGCCTGTCACCCTGAGATTCATCACACACTGCCCTGGACCGCAGTGAACAGTCTGTGTCTCCTCTCCATGCTTGACCATGACCTGCTGAGAGTTTACGGCACATGGAATATGCTCTTGATGAGGGGATGTACATGACCAGCCCCATGCTGGCTGTCACTCAAATGGGAAGTAGGGCATAAGGTGTCATTCTTACTTAAGTGTCCTCAATATGAGGCCTGTTCTCAATTTTTGGTGGAATGAACTTGAGTAGTGTTGAACCAACAGCAGACACTGAGTTAGTGATCTAGTGGCTACACCGTGAAGCCTGTGCTGGCCAGCACCTGGAGGGGCCAGGGACAAAAGGCACCATGACAAGCAAAGGGCCAAATGACCAGCACTCACATGGGCTGCCCATTCAGCTAAAATCCCTTCCTTCCTTACTAAAAAAGAAAATCCCAGGTGGCCATGTCCTGGGGTCGAGTGGGTAATATCTGCTCCGCAGGCCACTTTCTGGGTGCGAGGTGCAGGGTCTGTGTTTAATACTGCTCCGTCTCCCTCCGTGCCTGCCCAGTGGATGTGCAATTAACATCTGCTGGACAAATGGATTCCTCTTTATTCAGAGTCCATACAAATATAGGTACCTTCATATGTTTAATACTACTGGAGAAATAAAAGTTGAATTGACACAGAGTACAAACACTGTCCACATTTCTTCATAGGATGGTGGGTGTCACCCAGGCCACAATGTCTGCACCGCCTGAGTCTGTCAACGACCTCCAACACAGAGATGAAATGGAAGTGCGTGAGAGCAAGAAAACACCCAGGGTGTCGGGATCATCACTGCCTCTTTCTACTACAGGGTTCAGAACCATTCCGTGATCTTGTGTTGATTCATGTCATTTAAAAAAACCGCCGACGTCCGATGATGGACGTTCAGGAGGCTCCGGCTCTCACCTTGGACAGCAGCGATGCGTTCTTGCGGCCCTCCTGGAGGAGAAGCAGAGAGAGGGTGTGTGGGCATGCGACGGCAGCAGCGCCCTCCCCGTCCTTCCCCGAGTCCCACAGGGACACCTACTGGGGTCCGAGCATGCCGTGCCGGCATGGTGACTTCCTGCTGGCAGACTGACCTTCAATGCCAAAGTAACTACAGTGACCATTGGTGTCTGGACTGTCAGACTGAGAATAGGGTCAGAGGATTAGGCACTGTCATTCCGAAAGACTTTATGAAGCATCTAAAATCCTCAAGGGCACAGAAGCAGAAAGCACACTTCTGCGCCAACCCTGGACCACGACAGGGAAGCAGCGGGGAAGGCCCTCGGAGACGGCAGCCTAAGGAGAAACGGCGGCAGCCCCAGTCCACACGGCAAGCGGAGCACCTAGAAGAGTTCTTACCCTGCCAACAGTGACGGTTCAGAACTTCCCTAGCTTTCAGGAAGAAAGAAACTCACAGAAGATGGGGTGAGAGACAAACACCACCCCCCTGAAACACCAGTGGTATGAAATCCATTCCTGTGTGTGCTGAGGGACATCACAGGGGGAGTGCCTGGTCCCAGCCCCTGCATGGGAGTCCCGCGTCCGGTGGTGCAAGGTCACCCCTGCATCACTTTGTGCTCCCTCGCTCAGAAGGCTGATGGAGCTCTCACGGTGCATCCTGCTTCCCTATCCCTGGCCTCGGCAGCTCAGGATACCCCCATCTGCCAGCAGTCCCCACTCCTTTCTGGGCCAGAGCACAGGAACCCCACCTGCTCTGACGGGCCAATGTGGTAGTGTGAAGGGCCTGGAGAGGTCAGGCTTCTGGCAGTATGGCCAAGCCTCTGGGGAGATCCACTTAGTGTGGAAGAAAAACCTTCTTTCACTCTTGAACCCTCTGTTCAAGACCCCTCAAGTCTACATTTCCATCCCCCAGCAGGGCATCCCTCTCTTTGGAGGCCCTTTGCTCTTTCTGGCTGCAGTGGCCCTGGTTTTACTAAGACAGGTGCTGGTTCGCCCTGTAGGGTTTATGCTTATCTGCCCCTCGGAGCTAGGGAATAGCTAGGCTCTGGGCCAGCGGTAAGACTGAATTATTGTTAGAAGAAAAGTGCTCTGACACTTTTTGAGCATGTGTTTTTGGAGGAGTCAGTTAATTTTTCCTGGGGGTGGGAAGAGAAAGAGGTGAACTTGAGCGACATCCAGTGGGGAGGGGTAAACAGAATGAGAACACACAGATAAACTATTGTATTGTTATACTATTCTTTCTGTTTCTGTGTATTTTTAAAAATTGTATAATGAGATAAAACAGCACAATGAATGAACAGTTTTGATTGTCATCTTCCTCACCCTATAACTGAGGCAAAACCAACTGAGAAGCATCAAAACACCCCTGTGGTAACGAGTCCCCACTAGGGGTAATTCTGTATATCCAGCTATACTGAGATGATGCTTGAATCTTTCAGTAAAGATATCTTAGGCTGTCACCTGTCACCTGGTGTGTGTGAGCACTGAATTTCACGCAGGCTACTCGAAGCCTTTTGGGAGACTACAGAATGATACTGTCCAAAGCAAATACAGAAAGGGTCCTTTGGCATTTCTCTCTAGAGGAAAAGGAACAATGTCTCCTCGCCTGTTTCTTTCCTGCTGAAGACCATAATGGGGCCCGCTGTGAGACAGACATAGCACTTCTGATCGCTTGAGATTATGTACTCAAGCCAGCTTCATAAAAATGTATGGTTTGCATTCATCAGTGCTATGCTAGAATTTAGATCTTGGTTCAGTGACCTTGAGAGAGGCTGTGGTTTAGAGACACAATTAATTAATGTAATATTGAGATTAAGGTGATTTCAGAGTATGTGTTATGTCTTGAAAGACTTATCATTAACTCTCCCAGGGTGAGAAAGCCACTGGAATTTTACAGATAACCCAATGTCTCTAATCAAAAGGTCTCAATACTGGAGGAGGCTGGGAGTCAGGATGAGGGAATGAGGTGCCTACATGGATCCTATGGAGCATAATTGCTCAATGTGGAGTAAACCAAACCCATAAAAGGAACTACGAGGTGGCCAAAGACCACATTCTGGACAATGATGATGTGCCCTGTGTGCAGGATAATTACTGCCCGACACAGGTGCTAGGGACCTGGTTGTGGTGAGAATTCAGAACTCAGGGGTAGAAGACCAGGCAGGGTGGGGAGAGGCAGGTAAAGGCAGAACAGAGGGCGTGGAGGTGCTCCGGATGGTGGACGGTGAGTCAGCCAGGGTGATGCAGGGCCGAGGCAGTCATCCCTGGGGAAAGAACAATTAAAAAAAAAGAACACAGAAAAAAAGAGGGCAGAGAGAGCATTCTGGGAGACTTCCAAATGCCTCTGGGCTGAATGCCTGCCTTTCAAACTCTTTGCCACCACAAATGAGATCCTCCCTGGAACTGCAATATGGAAAATGGCAGAATTACTCTGGCTGAAGCAACGGGGTGAAGACCGGGCAGCGGTATGTGGTCCCTCCAGCCACCTCAACTCCTGCGCTGGCCCTGAAAGGGGTCAAGTTACCTCGGAGGAGCTTGTGGAAAAATGTTTAAAGTTTGGAAATGCTGACATGGTTGCCAATTTAAAATTTTTGCCAAGTAAAATGTTAAATAAAAGGAATACATACCATCAAATTCAACATCAAAAATAAAGTTGTTTTTAAAAAAGTGAGCCTCTAAATGTAGTGTATTTAGCTGTCTGAAAAACACACTTTGACTCCCCTTCCCTCATTCTTGACTTCGGACTGGACAAAACTCAGGCCCAGGGAAGCACTGGCTGGCGTCTCAGCTGGGTCTGAAGGACCCACCCTCGGGCTCTGATGTGAGCAACTAGGCCTGAGGAGGCAGGAACACAGGCATCTTGGTGCTTAACAAACCCGCAGGGACTGCGACCTTTGGAGGTCATCCTAGGCTTTCAGCCCTGAGAGTCCATAGTGCAAAATGAACCTTTCCATTTTGCTTCGATTTGCTTTCATTTGGACAAGCTTCCTTGCTCTTTGTTTCTGTTGTCAAAAGGGCAGTGCTGGCATGTCCAAGCAACATTTGAAATGTAATTCTTCTCCCCTGGGCCTTTTCTCTTTGTAAATTACTTGGATTAAAGGGAAAAAAATAGCTCTGGTGGGGAGCAGCGGGTCTCTACTTGTTCCCTCACCATCCCTTCCCAAACTTCAGCTCCAGCCCTTGCTGGCCACGAGGGGCTCAGAGGCCTGAGGGCCTGGCCCAGTCACTTCCCATGGTGCCCAGCCCCAGGCCTCCTGGGGCTGCTGGGCAGCTCCATGGCTCAAGTCCTGCTGTGGCCATGGCCAAGTCCTTCACCTGAGGAAGCCCTTCCCTGAGCTCACTATCCACACGGCCCCCATGGCAAAGACTGATTTCTTTTCTGCTATTACTTGTTTACTAGGGTTCTGTTCCCTAGCTTGTTATCTGTCTCCCCACCACAGCGTAAGCTTCTTAACCCAGGGACCAGGCCTGTTTTCAGCCCCAGGGGCATGACAGGAGCTGGAATAACATCTAACGGGAGGATGAGAGACTGTAAAATGCCCACGGGCTGTGGCTCCCAAAAGTTAAATTACAAACGAGGGAAGGAAATGTAGACAAAGAAAAGACAGACAAGGAAGGGAGGGATGAAGGGAGGGAGAAAAGTCTTAAAAAATATAAAAGAACAACATTATTGGAATGGAAAGATTTTATTTTTTACTCCATAGATCAAACACCAGGATGCAGCCTACCTTTAGCTCCTCTGTATATTCAGCAATCTCTAAACTAAAACAACACAGATTTATTAGAAAAGGGGAAGGAATTTCTAAAAATGAAACTGCTGAGATTTTGGGAAGTGACAAAATGAAGCCTCCTTCCTGGAAACATCTCTTAAGTGTAAATACTATTCTTTCTGGAACAGTGGAGTGTAACCCTGCCCAAATGCAAGGAGAAACAAAAACAAGCTGAGTGTTGGGTGTTACAGATGTCAACACAGTGCTGGGCGCTTTCATCCCTCACTGATCCAAGAGCCCGCCACTGAGGAAGGAGCCGGGAGGAATTAGGCCGCAGCTGGAGTGCACAGCCGGTGGGCGGGAAGGCAAGGCCCACCCAGCCGGGCACACTCAGAAGTTCGCTCTCTCCCGTGTGGCTTCTCTAGTTCCTCCCCTATATTTCACCTGTATCTTTTAAGAAATGCTGTTTCCAGGGAGAAAAGTCCCTGATGTGGGCTGATGGTACCATTTTACTTGTGAGTTTAACGCACTTACAAAGCACCGGGGAAAGGAAAACGAAGATGTCTCTTAGAACATTTAATTACAGCCTCAAGTTGGGCCAGTGCAATCTTGAACCACCCAGATGCCACACTGTCCTGTCAGATCCACTTCTGCTGCAGACCAGTGGGAAACCGAACTGCTGGTTTTTAAAGACTCATCTTGATGTTGGTAAATCTCACATCGGCCTTACCTGTGCAGCCCAGACCTCCTCTTACCTCCTTGAACTCTTTCACAGTCTTGAAGTATAGCCTCTGTTTTTCCAGTAATTCCAAGTATTGGTCGTTCAACTGGTCTCTTCGCATCTTGTTCTCTTGCTTCTTTTTTTCCATCTGTTGAAACATTTTGGGAAGTGGTGATGAAAAAGCATGTTCTGACCACGGGCTGCTGGCAACTAAGATATTCATGGATTTCCTTCCAGTGTTTTCCTTCTAGATGTCATTTTTGAGGTTGGTTTATTTAGTTGCATGATGTTGCACTGAGGCTCTATAATTTATTCAGCGATTCTATCACCTGATACTGTTTAACTTTTTTTTTTTCTGACTACAAATTTCATAATAAACATGGTGGTGGTTCTCAAGCAGGAGTTATTTTTCTGGAGACTGGTTAGATTGGCACATCTGTGAGGAGGGTGTTACTGGTATCTAGTGGTAGAAGCCAGGGACGCTGCTAAACACCCTACCATGCACAGGGCAGACGCCCACCCCCCGCCACACACACACAAGGAATCATCTGGTCCAATATGAACTGTGTTAAGGATGAAAAAACTCTGATATAAATAATTGAGATACTATAAAATTATGTACCCTCTTTTCATTTAACATAAACTATCTACGATCATAACCTAAAAATCTATACAATATCCCTGATCATCATTGCTTACTAGTCACCATTTTTCTAGTGGTGGACAGTTTAGGTTGTTTCCCAGGATTTTGATCTAACAAAGGCTAGACTTTGATTAAAGAGACTTTCCTAAGGTGCCTAAAAGCTTACTCATTCGACAGATGTTGAGTGGACACCTTGAGGGCACACAAGAGGGATGGTGGCACCTTTTAGAGGGACTGACTCTAACTACCCAGCCCCACACAAGCTATGCATCCAAATTCCCAGCAGTGAAGTGATCTGTATGTGAAGAAATGAACTGCGTTAGGTGACAAAGGAGGGGGTGATGGCCTCTCCAGATTGGGTGGTCAGGGAGGGCCCTGTGAGGAGGTGACATTCAGGCAGAGGTGGCAGTGGATACACTTTATTTTGAGAAGATAACCTGGAGCATTGCCCAGCCAGGACATGAGGGCAGAAAGAGGTAAGGTGCCGAGTTGGTGGCTGGCTCAGGGTAGGTGCTCAGGGCCACGCTAAACGAAAGCACGAGTTGTGCTTTGCCCTGGCTTCTCTGGTCCTTTGATGCCTGAATGTTAGTTTTCAGTTATGCTTTGGAAGGAGTTCTACAATTAAAGTTGAGGCTGAATCGGCTGTTCTTTATTCAGCAGCTGTCCCCCGTCTCTCCACACCATGGGCCTCTCGTGATCACACAGAGTTCCTGCAACCTGGTGTCCCCAAGTCCTATCCCAGCCTTGTTCAGTGAAGGATCCAGCCTATACAGGCACTTATTTGCCAGGTCCTGTCCTCATCACGTATCCAGGTCCTCCAGTGACCTAATTCCAAGACCCTGTGCTTTCCTCTTTCCACATGTCTATACAAGGACCCCTGCTGCATACTTGTGCCTAGACCTCGAGTTTGGTGGCCTTCTTTGTGCCCAGGTCTCCCCCAGAGTGGGCAGCCCCCTCTGGGAACTCTGGTCTGTACGCTTCTACACTCAGAGCCCTGGCTCAGCTGTCAGCCGTGCTCCTTCCGGCTGACTTCCCCAGATGAATCTCTGTCATGGTTCCTGCCACAACTCCCACTGCTGTTACTTCTTGGACTTACTTACCAAAGCTGCCAGACACTTTTTCTGCTGGGCCAGGGCAGTGGAGGGGAACCTCACAGCTAGGTGTCTACCTCTTATTTAGTGGGCAGATGGAATGCAGGCCTTTTCTGTTCTGCTTTGTACTCTAGCAGAAGGTTTGGCCATGACTGATTATGTCATAGTGATGTAGACAATATATTTTAATCAATTTAATTTGAATGTATCCAGGACCCACTATGGGCATTAGTATGGCAACCCTGACAGGGTGTGAGCTTGGGGCCAGAGAGGCCTGGGCTCAAACCCAACCCTAGCTCTGCCATTCACTGTGCATCCCTGAACAGGTTCCTTGACATTTTTGAATGACAGCTCATTTAGCTATAAAATAAGGGTAATACTACCTAGATCACAGGTTTTGTTATGAGGAATACATGGTATTAAATGTTAAGTGAATGATGCATCATTTGGTTCACAGTGGCTACTCAGGAAAGACAGTAGTACTTCATGCTGACATTTAACATCCTAGAACGTGTGTGGTAAAGGCCCCCACTCTCAGAACCAGGAGCTGACTCTTGGGTCTTAGGTTCATCTTCACACTGTTCTCAGCCTGCCCCAATCAGGCACTGTTCCTATTCCTCGCTGATCACCCCTTCACACTCTAGGTCAGGAACTCCAGGTTCTCTGGCTGAGCGCTTGCTCTGCATTCTGGAGATACAGAGACCTGACCTCCTCAGGGTGAGGTCAAATGTTTACTACGATGTGGATTCTTTCTACCCAAGAATACTTCCAGGGACTATGGTACCTCTTTATATATTGCTTGCACTCATTGCTGGTCTATTCTGCATACACCCTGCACCTGCCAGTTCTGGGGCATCTGTGCTTTTGGGGGACACAGACACCCCTGCCACAGCTACTCTGAGAAGGACCCATTGTGACACCTACACAAGAAGTTATAGGTTTGTTTGTTTGTTTTTAACAAACACAATAAAAGACATCAATCCAAGTGACTGCTGTCCTGCAAAGCAGACAGACTCATTCCACTCAGGGTGCCACTCAATGTCCAACACTATTTGAACCCTCTTTGAGAACTGCTTTTGGAGTCAACTGAATGAATTCACTTCTTCAGGGAATATTTTGAGCGCCCACCATGGGCCAGGTGCTGTGTAGCCACTGGCAATGCAGACATGAGAAAGAGAGCCCTCTCTGCCCAGGGTCCTGACCACCCACCTAGTGCCCTACCATCTAGCAGGGGAGACAGACACAGACGGAGCCTCCTTCACTGGCCACAGCAAGGGGCCAGCAGCATGAAGCCCTGGGGAGAATGGAGAGAATACAGGGGCTAGGCCCACCTCCTTCCCCAGGACTGCATCTCCTAGTAAACAGGAAGGGGAAACAAAAGGGAAAACCCCACTAAGCTCCTGGTGTTCTTTACTATTAGCAAGGGCACCCTCAGAGAAGGAGCATGGCGGGGTTGGGGCGGGGGGAGGCTTGCTGCCTTGGTACAGGCTTGTGGTCAGCCAGAGCCTCTCCCTCCGCTTCCTCACACCCTGGATCCTCAGGGAGTGACCCCGCGGGCTCTCTGCCGTGGGCAGGGCTACGTGCACAGGCAAGGGTGCCTCGCGTTTGCTCCCATTTTTATGGCATGGTAGTTTTTTTTTTCTTTTTGCTCCTTTGACATCATTTTATTGAAGTCATAAATGGGGAGATTCAAATTTTTCTACAACAAAAGGCATCCGAAAGCTTCTGCCCTTAGTTCATCTCCTGTGAGGCAAGATGACAGGCAGCTTGAGTCTTTTTGCAGTGTGTCTTTTGTGAGTGGGTTTTCATGACAACAGGCCCTAAAGGCAATCTTTCCACGTCTTCACCTTCTGGCATAACTCACTGGACGACTGCCCCAAGACTGAGAGAGGAGATACCCTAAGTCCTCAGAAGGTTTTAATGTCTGAGGACCCTTCTGCTGTGATACATATTTCAAACAGGACTGAAGGAAACAGTCATGTGGAAGTATTAACGAAGGTTCATCTGGTTCTGGTACTGGACACTGGAGCTGGGTCTGGCTTCCAGGCAGCCATCGCGTCTACTTTACTGCTGACAAAGTGTCCACGTGCTGAGGCATAAAGTGAGGAAACCCTCATGCTTTCCCCGACTGGATGATTCTCTTTGGGATCCCCTACTCCTTTCTGGTTCTTCTCTTTCCTGACTTCTGGGGCTGAATATCCTCTCACCTTAGCAGAATTCAGTTCAGCCATTTGCAGTTTTTACAGGGGGTTCCTGAAAACTAAAATGCTCTTGAGATGCTAAGGAATGAATTTTTAATGGCAGAATGTCAGGAACTAATGATCCAGGGAAGTGATTCTGGGTAGGAGAGGAAGCCTGCTGGTGAGTCAGCTTCCTCACCTATGAAATAGGGGTCACACTATTCACTTGAGGGCTTTTAGGAGGATTAGCACAGTGTTTGCACACAGAAGGAGTTCAATCCATCAGCGCTATTGCTAAGAGCTGCCCTTGAACCAGCAGCCCCTGGAGCTGGCCCTGCCCACCGCAAGGCCAGAGGCACAGGGGACCCTCTGCAGAGACACTGAGGACGTGTCTGCAGGACTGACAGCCCATTCCCAGAACAACCAGAAGAAGCCTGCTCTTCCCAAGGCCTTCTCCACCACCAGTATGAGCCCCGGGCTGTGAACAAAAAAGAAGCCATCTGACCTTCATTCTACTTTGCTTAATTCCTTCTACGATCTGTTCCATCTGACGTAAAAATTGGTCCCGGGAAGCAGGGGAGGCCATGGCTCTGAAAGAAAGACCAGCAGAGGTATGACCAACACACAAGACTCTAAAGAAGAGGGAGGTGCTGAGGAGTCAGCCCCAAACCCAGGTAACGCCCCGAGAGCCAATAAGGCCTTGGCAAGGCATGATGGAACCATGGGTGCCTGAAGCCAAGCAATTAAGGCTTTCCAACTCTGAGGAAGGCATGATAATTAGCCTGGTCTTGTAACTGAATTATTTTTCCCATTCCTTCTACAATTCTCTTAATAATATGTATTTTCTTAAAATAAAATGTGACTAAAATCAACAAAAATAGTTTTTGCTTTGAATGATGGCAGGCACTGCTCAATATTGGTAGATGTATTTTGAGATTTTTCTGAAACCAAGACTTGGAAACCTGGTCTTCCATTCAGAAACAGCAGCTAATCACATTGATTTCCTGATGTCCTAAAACATTCCCCGTCACCCCCAGTTCTGCTGAGGGGATGACACAAGAAGAATCAGAGCACACAGATATAAGGCCTGAGAATTCTTCCAAAGGACAGGCTGAACGGGAGCAGAAATCACCACAAAAACACACAGAGTGCATCTTCTCTCAATTGTCAGGAAATGAGATGAAGTCACCATTTTTAGAAGTGTCACAAGGCTCTAAGTTCCTAATTGAATCTGAATCTTATCAGGGAGCTGTGGGAATTCTGTTTTTAATTAGAAATGAAGCTTAAAATCTAGAGCTGGAAATCCATTAAGATCTTAGTCACTGGTTCCCTGCCAGGGTACAGTACAGACTGGTGCTGGATGGAAAGCAAGGCCTGGGGCTGCCCAGGTGCTGGGTGGCCCAGTGGGCATGGTTGAGGGCTGGTACTGTTTGGGTACCAATCGGCCTTGCCAGCCAATTTTGGGAGAAAAAGAATTCACATCTGAATAAAGTAGTTTAGAAGGTGCACATCAACTTAAAAACAGAATCTACCACAAGATTTTAAAATTTTTCAAAAAAATCTTATGGATTGTTTCATTACTTAAATTATAAAGCATCTCTGTGCACTCAAAAACAAGGACATTAACCTAATCTCAGCAAGACAAAAGTCATACACAAAAAAAGAGCTTATAGTCAGTTGTTAGGCATAGTCAAATTATTTGAAAGTTAACTTTTTCCCTAAGATATTCCTTGGTGTTTATAAATCACTCTAATATCATCATGTTTTTGCAAGGACTCAAGGACTGTGTAAACCAAGACGTGTAAACCAAGGCATTTAGCAGAAGGGGCCGAGGTGTAGGAGTCACATGCCTAGCACCGAGTCACCCTGCGATGCAAAGGAGCCGACACCCAGCGCAGGGAGCACAGAGGCGCTGACCAGGAGGAGGGAGACAGTACTCACTGTGAGAAGTTCTCGTGAATGGAATTCAGCAGGCTAATCTGGGTGACAAAGAAAAAAGGATAAGCAAAAGGCTGTAAGATCCCTGGGCTCCCACACCACGGAGGACTTGTCTTGCCTCTGGATGCTGCCTCTCAAAGAAGCACATCCTGTTCATGCAGACAAAAGGAACATGAAAAGAAAGAGCCACGTGTTCTTATTCCCATAGTTCTGCCCAGAGCATCCACCTTCTGACAACCCATGACCACAGGAATGTAGGAAGGGAGCTCCCTGAAGAGACCAAATCCCAGCTGAGAAGACACTAAGCTAAACTTAGGGCTCTCCGGGCAAGCTGCCACCACAGCCCTTTCTATCCTGGAGTTAACATTCCGGGCTGTCAGCTTAGTGGAGGGGCAGTTGGGGTAGAGTGCAGGAACACTGCTCCCACCCTATTCCTGCCCACAGAATCTTTCTGCCAGTGGGGCTGGCGGCTGGGCGGTTCTGAGCGCCTCCACGGGAATGCACAGTCTGAGGGTCCCATTCCCATGGCTGCTTACTGCCTTAGCCCACACAGTAGGGCCATCTATTTGCCGCAGTGATACTGTCCAGGGCAGGGATCTGAGACCACAGCACAGAAGTCTAGGTCCTCTTCCTGGCTGTGTTACTAACTCAACTTGTGAGCTCAGGACTAACCATTCACTGTATTTAAGACCTCAGGTTCACAGTCACTAACATGGAAATGATACTCTTGAAACTCTGCAGGGATGTTTGAAAGCTAAAGCATCACAGGCATAAATGGACTTTGAAAAAAAATAATTTTTTCAAACGCAAAGTTCTGTGTTAATATGGCTTAGAATTCAAAAGCTCCCATCCTGCTCTATACTCTTAGTTTTTAAAAAGAATGCAACAAGCTTAAACACTGCTGATGAAAGGTCAGTGGGGTTCAAGGTTTTCTCGGAAGGGACTGGCCTGTCCTTAAGTAGGGCTGGCAAGTCTTCCCTAGCCAGGTAAGACCTCAAGGCCAGGGGTGCAGCAGAGCCATCCCCAGGTCTGACGTGGGGCCCACCAAACACACTCATCTCTTCAAACATTTATCAAATGCCTGCTATGTGCCCCCACTGTGTAAGGCCCTGGATACAGAAAGACAGAACTCCTCAAGGAGTACCCTCTAGGAGGAGAGAGATTTATCTTGTCTCACTGATAATAGGCAAAAAAGGTGACAATTAACAGATGCCTCCATTTATGTTCAGGTAAAAGACACAACTGCAGTATTGTTCTTATAGTGGTAATTAGTGCAGGTTGCAAGGTGATAAAATGAAAATGAATTCTGCCAACCTCGAGGTGAGGGGTAGGCAGGAACCAGTATGTCTTGAGAACCACCCTGTGCAGGGAACTTCAGTCATTTTCTAATTCCACCTCCATCATAAGCTTATGAAGCAGGCGTTATCCCCATTTTACAGGTGAGGAAAACAGAGCCAGACTAAAACTCGGACCTGTTTGTCTGACTCCAAAGCTCATGCTCTCTCTCTACACTGTGTGGCTACCATGAAGTTCACTTTTTTTCTTTTACAAAAGCACAGCCACACATCCTGTCCCTACAGCCCCGAATCATGAACACATTTGCCCTGAGTGAGTCCAATTGATACGGAGAGAAACCCTTTTCATTTCTGCCTTGAATTTTACTGTTCTTTCAGTTCATGCCTGCATCTGCCTCTGATGATTAAACAGCACATTTCCTGCGAACCAATAATGGCCCACCACACCCAATGCATTCGGCTGGTTCCTTCCTTCCTTCAAAACTTAAACTCCAGGACCCCTCCATAGGCACCTCTCGAGCCTGCACTGTGTTTCTTTTCCCGATGGCATTTCTCACATGGTCCTACACAAGCGGCTGTCGGCCAGTCCCGCTTCAGCCCTACAACAAGGCTCCTAAGGAATCTTGCACTTTCTGACCTGGTCACCCAGCACCGGGCTACAACAGGCACTCCACTTTTCCCACTTGAATGAAATCATCCCAGACATCAAGTTCATTTGAGCTTCCTCAGGTGAACACCTCAGCAGATTAAACTATTTTCTTTTTATAAAGGCTCTTACCTCTTTTTCCAAATACACCTTTTTATCATCCAGGGTATTATATAAAGTGAAGAACTGCTTGGTTTCTTTGTGTACTGCTGAAACTGTAAAAGCAAAGAAATCAGCACATGAATAAGAAAACGTGTCAAAATGGCTCTCAGCAGCCTCCGCCCCAGAGGCACACCTGCGGGCCGGGCGGGGGCCCTCTCAGGGCTGGCACTGGCTGGGGGCAGAGTCCCTGCAGAGCTGCTGCAGGCAGGCGGCTGTGACCCGTGGTGACTGGCCCAGCTAAGACAAGGCGCTCAAACCTCCCTGTCAGGGTGTGGGACAGGTGGGCTTCTCAGAAGTCCTTCAGGTGAGGTGGCCTGGGAGGAAGGTGGCAGGGATGATGAGGCTGCCATGCCACCTCTTCCTGTTCGTGTGGTTTCCTCCCTTCCCACCCTCCTCTGCAGCAGGAGCCACAGCTGTTTACTTCTCTAACCCCTACGCTTAGCACAGGCCTATGAGGCAGGCCCTTCACAGTATCTACTGGATGAATGACATGCCTATCCCAGGGCATAATAATGCCTAATAAATGTGAATTCTCTTCCTATCCCTGTATATACAACTAAGGCTGGGGAACTTATTTGCCAGGCTCACAACATCTTTCCCTATACAGTTACTCTGCGTCTCTGTCTACCTCCTCTTCTTCACTCTTCCCTACAGAAGAGTGACTTATGAGCAAAGGGCCAAATTCCAAACCATGAGTGTGCCTTGCTCACTGGAGAGCTTAGTCACTGGAGAGAAGGGTTCCTATCCCAACACATTCCGTCTGCTTTGTGTCTAGATGGCTAGGAGGCTACCATGTGGCTCTGAGCCTATGTGACTTCTTCCCGACTCTGAATTCCTGTAATATGCAACTACCCAAAGGAAGATAAAATCCCAGGACCAGGCAGGGTTCACAATCAGGCATTGAACCTAAGCCGAGGGCTCCGGTTTAGCTGCTGTAAATCCTGGGGCCTAATGGTTATCAGCCACTGGCTAAGACAACTGCGGGGTCTGGTTGCCCAGCAGCCCTTTTCCTGGATTGCAGGTTCCCTCTGGAGCATCACAAGTTGAGGAGGAGAGAGAAGCAGAGCCCGCCATGGGCATATCTGGTTTCTTTGGGAAACTGACATTAACATTTAAACCTGATTTTTTTAAACCACTCACTCAGTCAACTTTTAGCTTCATTACCTATTAATAGCGGTGTCTCCCTCCAGCTGTGCAGCGTAAGATGGGTTGGGACTAGGGATACTGTACATATGTGGTAGCAGAAGTTAATGATCTGCTACAAGTATTTTGATGCCACAGTTAAAAATGTTCCCACATTGAAATGTCTAATCTGTATGAAAATCACCTCATGAACTACTCATCATTACTGCTAAGAGCTTTAGAACAGCAGTACTCAATCGTGGCTAAAAAACAGAATCAACTAGGGAATTTTTAGTCTCATGCCCAATTAAATGAGATTTTCAGGAGGTGGAACCTGGGTGATTACAATGTGCAGCCAAGGCTGAAAATCACTGCCATAAACAACCCAGCAACTTTTATCTTTATGGCCCAGGAATGAGCCTGTGACCCTTAGCCATCCAGCTCAAGGACTGGGTGGGGGTTACAGATATTTGCGGATGATAATAATTTAGAAAAATGATAAACATACATTGGTGCAACTGCCTGAAAATGTCTTTGTTGTAAAAATGTCCTACCAAAATGAAATTAATGTGTGAAATTACTCTGAAATACATATATCAAGGTATTACTTATAACTTTAAATGCTTTAAAGTGGGAAGGGATAGAAAATTAAGGGGAAAGATTTAACTTAAGACAGCAACTATTTTCTACTGAGAAACTGCCATTGTTTGATATCTGCCCCTGACCATGTGAATCAAATGCAAGCACTATAGGAAAGCTCAGGATGGCGGGGAGACATGTGAAAGGAAATATGAGTAACGACAGAGCTTACCAGGATGATACCTGAGAGGCTAAGATCTCAAGGCAAAATATGAGGTGGATTTTAGAAGCAGAGTGAGAGCTGGCCCAGTGGGAATTTCAGGGCAGTGCATTCTGTGCTTGGGGACCAGCTCACAGGCCAAGAAGCAGATGCTTTCATGAGGGAGTGAGGCACTGAGGGATGGCCAGGGAGGCTGGCCAGTGAGTGAATCTGGTCCAGACAATGCAGGACTCTGATTAGTGTATTTATATTCTGAAGATTCTACAAGTTATGGAGAGCTATTAAATATTAAAGCTCTTAAAGCAGGAGTATAAAATGATCAAATTTATGTTCGAGAAAGATCTCTCAGGCAAGGGTGCAGAGAAGGGGTAGACTCTACTCTGGGCAGTGATGAGAAGGTGGCCATAGCAGCCATCCAGGAGAAATGGACTGGATCATAACTCACACACAGAACTGGTAGTGCAGCAGGGGTCAAAGAAGGCCAAGGTGGGTCCAGCACTGCTAGACAGTGATCGCAGTGGCAAGAGGCAAACTGGGGTAGGGAGGCTGGATTGTGTTGACCTGTTGAGTTTGAGGTGTCCAGGGGACGTGCAAGAGCAGGGAGCCTAGAAGTGGTGACAGTGCAGACCTGTTTACAGGGATATCTGAGCGGGGTCTGGAAGGATTCTGACCAACAGAGAGAAAGAAAGCTGAGGCACAGGTAACGGGAGGAGTCAAGCCTCAGATGTCAGTGTGTTCCGAGGCGGTGTGTGAGCTGACCAGGCCAAGTGTGGCTTACACTGCAGCAGGAAGGCCACTCAGAGCAGGTGAACGAGGAGGCTCTTTTCCGAAGGCCCTGGAGAGCTCCTGAAGATGTGTTAGCAGAGACAGCAGTGACACTCACACGTATGAGTGAGAGATTTGGAGAAGGGACTGCAGGTCAGCCGCTGGTCATTCAGCTGAGCTAGGATGCAAGTAACAACAGCTATGGCAGTAACAGTGGGAACAGAAAGGCCGTAACGGCTCTGAGGGCAACTCTGGGCCTGACGAGATGTGGTCCCTGATTCAGCCTAAGGGAGAGCCAGTCCTGGAATACCGGGTGAACGTGATGCTGTCAAAGTCAAGGACCACATTAGCAAGAAAGCTTGTGGAGGAAGAACACCAACTGAGTGAGGACTGATGTAAAGATGCTGGGGTCCTGGTGTCTGAGTGAAGTTGGAAAGGGGACACTATCCTGGGACAGACCCTTGTCTCCTGTCCCTCCCAGGATCAGCCTCCAGAGCTTGTCTGTGGTTGGTGCACCTACTCTGGCGGTAGAGTTCAATAAATCTCTTCTGATACTGTATTAGCTCGGCTCGGCTGGGCACTTCATCAATCTTGCGATGTAAAATTGCTATTTCTCGATTTCTTCGAGCCTAAATGCAAAAAGGGTGGGGGAAAACAACACTGTTTGGTAAAAGGCCTTATGTGTTCCCTGGGAAGCCAAAATATTGCCCCCCCACTGCCCACCTGAGCACAACCACATGCCCTGGAATGCAGGCACCAAATTCTGCTGTTGGCTTGCAGCCCCACCTCAGATTCTGACTGACTCTTCTCTGACTTTACAGCACACGGAGAAGCTGTGGCTGTGAACTGGAACCACAGAAGGCATCCAGCCAATGGACTGGGAAGGAAGATTCTGAATGGGAAGGGCTTTTGTGGAGTGCCCCGCCAGCCCACCAGGTCCCACCAACGTCAGGTGGGAACAGGCAATGGAAGGCATGCCTTCCAGGAGCTGATGCCACCTTGCTGCCTCTGTATGGACTCCAAAATCCTTAGCCTGGTTGAAAAGCTCCCACAATTCACTCCTAAAATGCCCTTGCAGCATTTTCTCCCTACAGAGCTGGGCGTAGATTAGCCAAACTGCCCCAGTGTGGTGCGGCTCAGAGAGAGCTGAGGCTCTGGGTGGCCAGCAGGACAGTGGCTGGGAGGAGCCACTCAGCTCGCACCTGCTCCCACTACACACTTTGGTCCGGGGCTGAGAGGGCTCTCAGTGCCGTCTTTCTTCTGTGCTTCCCTGCTACCCCCACTCTGCCCACCTGCTTTACTCAGAACAGCAGATGCGGATCACTTAATTCCCTGGGGAGACACAAGCCTGCAGGTGAGAAACCCACCATCAGCTTGGGCAACCAAACCCAAAACAGGGTCTC
The DNA here is from genome assembly GCA_032199065.1 of Smutsia gigantea. Taxonomy (NCBI): domain Eukaryota; kingdom Metazoa; phylum Chordata; class Mammalia; order Pholidota; family Manidae; genus Smutsia; species Smutsia gigantea. Next base: position 73,629 of record JAVSCE010003195.1, on the reverse strand, counting down.
TGCAACTCCGGCTAGAGGGAAAGATGTATTTCTCCTTTGGGCTGAGGCTACTCTGCCCATGGGTGCTCAGGCTCTGACTCCTATACTTTTTTCTTATGGAAAACTTAAGACAATCATTCACTCTTCTTACTGTATCTTTAATCTTTCCCTGGCTAGAAAAGGTTAATGCTGGCCCCTTCTTGCCAGCATTTAACTGCTCTATTCCCCCACTCCTTAAAAAAGACCTTCCTTAAACCTGATCACCTCCCAGCTATCAGCCTCGGTCTCCTCCTTTAACAGCCTGAGAGCCTTACACCCTCCGTGCCTCTAACTCTCCCTCGCATCATCCTTCAACCCACTGTGGTTGGCCTCTCCCAATACCCACTGCACTGATCCTGCCAAGGTCACTGCGGGCCTTCTCGGGGACATGGCTTACAGACAACTCTCAGCTTCTAACTTTTTGATTTCTAGCAACATCTACCATTCTGTCTACTGAACCCTCTGCTCAGCTTCCAAGAGACCTCAGGCGCCCAGTCTCCCCATGCCTCCAGCTGCCTGTTCGGGCTCACCCTCACTGGTGGTTCCTCCTTTGCCTCTGCCTGTCCTTGCACAGGGCAGCTTAGTCCCCGGGTCTCTTCTCAACCTCTATCTTCACAACTTCGGTTAGCTCCTACCCAGAGCAGACACCAGCTAATCTCCATCCTAAACTATTCTGAGCATCAGACCTGACACCCAACCACTTCTTGGGCACTTCTACTTAGCTGGGTACCCCAATTTTTAAAAGCCCAGAACAGATGTCATTAACAATCCTATTCACAGTCCTACCCCCTTCAGCCCTCTTCTTTCTCCTTCATGCTTTTTGTTAATGAATAACACAGGTATCCACCCTACTGCCCAAGTCAAACATTTGGGCATCATGTCTGACTCTTCCTTTCCTCTCACCCAACTGATGCTAAGTTCTGTCAGACACAGCTTCTCAGTGTCTCCTCCTGTGCCAACTCATTTCCCCTATTCCCACTGCCCCTGGCCTGGCTCTGGCCCTCAGCAGACTTACAGTTTTACTGCAGCTGGCCTTTAGTCAGTCTGAAGCTGCCTGTGGTATGTACTTTGCATATAGGTTCCCTTGTACTTTGATGTATATGGACATATCTTGGTTCTCAAACAGCCAGCCAGCAATGCAATGCTGAATATACAGTAAGCACATAGTCAAAAAGTTTCAGGCATGCAGCTGTGCTGCCCTGATTTTATTTAATTCTGTCTCTTTAAAGATTAGTACAGTGTCCTTTTATCAAGTACAACTCTGAAATACCTAAATCTAACTAAACAGCCCAGCAGAGTAAGCAAGAACCAGAGATAAAAGAAGTAGGGTCCACGAGCCCCTGCAGCCCTTCAGCCATTCCCACCAGAGCCTGGCCTCCCCGCCGAGAAGAGGAAGAAGGTCCAAGGGAAAGTGCGACACCATGTCGCTCCGGCTCTGGGCTCCCCTGAGTCACAGCCTGCACTGGAAGGGGCTTTACAGTGTGATTTTGACTCTGTAAATCTAGTTTCACAGTCAACTCTAAAACCTTTCTCCCCTGTATCCAATGACCTTCTCACAAAACCCCAAGATCAGCAAATAAGACAGCTAACATAGCCTAGTTTTGGAGGAAAAGGCAAGAACAATACTTGCATCCTGGCTCTGGCACATAGCAGCTGCTTGACTTGGGATGAGTGCTAATTGATTTGAGCCAATTTGGTCATACAGAACAGAAGGCTAATACCTACTCTCCCGCTGGGGTGAAGATCAAATCAAAGGAGATGATCATGAAAGTAATATTATTACCCATGTCTTAAATCACTGAGTTGCAGTCCAGATAGGAGATTGGCAAAGAGTAGTCTCAGTGCCGAGCCTCTAGTTCTTAGATAATGAGATGAATATTCTTAGGTACTAGTTTTGCTAAAGGATATTCATACTTGCTTAGATGTATTTACGTATTTTTCGTTCTTGCTTTTACTCACCTGTAGTAAACGGATCTTGTAAAGTTTCTCTTTCTCCATATTATACCGTCTGTCTAGGTCTTCCTAAAAATTGGAAAAACACTTATCTGGGAATAGGGAATGTTTACTCTTTCATGAAGTTTATTGAAGTGAAATATTTTTTTCTTATCTCTACAATCCTGACACTCCAAATTGCTTTTCTAAATGGTTCTTGAATGAAGTATGCCCCAAATCTACATGCCCTTTCTCCCTCCCCCCCAAAAAACAGTGAGGAGGAGGAGGAAATCGTCACTTGAAGATGCATTCCTCTAGGCCTCTGCATTCACAGGTGACGCAGGTCTGCTTTCTGCTCAGGCCGTGCTGTCCACCATGGTAGGGAAGAGGAGCCCTTAGGGGAGACAAATGCTTAGAGGTCCCCTGCTTCCTTCTTCCTCCTCCTCTTCTTTCCCCTGGAGGTTTGCTGCAGAGCTGCAGGGCTCGGAGCACTGGGTTAACTTAAAACAGGGGTCACCAAACTACAGCCCGTGAGCTAAATCCTACAGCCCTTGGGCTAAATTTGCCTTTTTGCCTATTTTTATAAATAGTTTTACTGGACAACATCATATCCTTTGATTTACATATTGACTAAGGCCAATACAGCAGAATTGGCCCACAAAGCTGAAAATCTTTACTCTGGCCCTTTACCATTGGCCTTGGAATGTAGTACAACAGAGGGAGGAGTTGTTTCCCTCTGCACTGCCCTGCCCCTCAGAGACTATGGGATGTCACCAGCATGTGCAGTCAATGCTGGCCTCTCCCCTTCTCAGCAGACGTGCTTGAGTGAAGATAGGAGACTGGCTTGGGGAAAACTCACTGGAATGGTGGCCTTTAGGGCTGGCCCTGGTTAGATCCTGCCCCCATCCAGGGGTCGTGTGTAAAATGGGCAGTACCCCTGAAGGCCCATGGATGAGGAGGTGGCCATAGAGAAAATTAAAATAGGCATGAGAAACAGCCACAGCAAAGTACAAAGCTGGATGCCAACCCTGAGGACAGTGGACCAGGCACTTACATTACGCATCATCACAGAAGTTAGGGTACCATGCGGCTCCCCACTGGAAAGGGTCTGAAATGAGGAAAAGCATTAACACCTTTTCTGAGTAAGGAGGATGGAACAGAAGCTAAGGGTCTAGATGCAGGAAGTGTGGGGATAGGGGACAGTTCACTGAACTTGTCTGAAAAGGGAGCAGCCCCTACATGAGCCCCAGATTTTAAACTGTTCTTAAAAGTCTGTTAGTTACATACTATTAGCTAAACTGTAACTGTCTGTGAATGTGAGTAGTAATGCCTCTAACAAGACGTGACTGCTAAGAAGAGAAATGTGAGCCTGGGAGTCTGTGATTTGTGCACACTAGGTGGCTGACTGAGTTGACAATTTGAGCCTCAAAGGTTCAAAGTTTTAGAAACAACTGGAAACGCAGGCTATGTGCCGAGGGACACCACTGCACTTCAGGGCCAGCCTCTGCTACTCCCCTGTGCCCCTCAGAGGTGGGAAGAAAATTGTGGGGTCCATCACACCAAGGAGAGGGCACTCTAAGGCCAGGTATGGCAGTGCCCACACAGCCAAGGGCACAGTCCCTGAGCAGCAGGCACATGGATTTGGATTGGTTACCTGGGACAAGCCTCTCCCCTTCCTGAGCCTCAAGTTCCCTGTTCCTGTAAGGGAGAGGGTGCAGTTGGTGGGTTCTGAGGCCATGTCCCGCTCTCACATCCTAAGCACAAGGGCTCTCAGGAAACAAGACTTGAATGAAGTATGAGAAGGCAAAACAAGAACATTGTGATTCCTACAATCTTATTAGGTGAGAGAAACAGACTCTTTTCAGTCCTTATGTTTTAAGTTAATGCTTAAAGGAAATCCACCCCAGCTCCTAGGAACACCAGGTCCTTTGTCCTGATAGCCAGCTGGTTGGACATGTCCTTTAAGTCCAGAATGCTCCTGCACTGGAGGGGCCCTAACACTAAATTCCACTCTGCTCTCCTGCTTATTTCTGGTTGCTGCTTTTTAGGGGTGTGCATAACCCCAGGCAGGAGTGGAAGGTAAAATGAGTAAAGTGGTATAAAATTTAGGGAATGTGGGAAACAGAACTTGGTTGCTGGAAACACCTCTTCACTAAACAGGGATTGAAATCTGGTCATTCCTGCCTGGGGCTGCTGCCGTCCATACTGGGTGCTGCCTTTTACCGACCAGAGGAAAAGAAGGAGGGATGGAGATCTAAGGAAACTGCTTGATGAAAACAGTTGAGAAATGTCTGTGCAGAGGACTAGGTTAAGGAGACTGGCCAGTCCTTTTTGGCACCACTCTCTGCTGCTTTAAGACTCTAGAAATCCTTTCACCATGTAAGTTGTAGGAGCACCTAACTCTTAACGGGCTTGAGGACTCCTTCAGAGCCTTTACCTTTCCATCATCACCTGGTGCTCTCTCGGCTTTCAGGGTTTCAATTTCCTGCTGCAGCCGTGCCATCTCCTCCTTTAAAAATGATAGGAATATTTACAAACCTTGGACAAGCCAGTACGTGGGTGCAATTATTTAAATATTTGGTCGAGGCTTATTTTCATAGTTTGTTAATTCATGCTAGGACAAGATTTTGTCTGGGAAAATTTTTTTTTTTTCAGGATATAGGCAGCTGTATTTCAGTCAAAAAGCTACTTCTTTCTGAAGGGCAGGTGAGGCACACAGTAATCACAGAACATGAAACCAGTGAGCGGTTATAGCCTAGTTCCACTGGCCTTTCTGCTTCCATTTAACAGACCTTTCCACCCTTCCTGGGAGCCTCCTACCTGGAGCTCACCAAGCCCCTCCTCCACCTGCCACTCTCAGCTAACCCTTAAGTAAGACGCAGGTTCCAGATGGCTCCTGTGTTGCAGCAGTCTTCCGCACCTGCCTGAGCTCACACAGGCCTCATTCCTGCCCCCCACGGAGGTCACCTGTGCACACTCCACCCCCACTAGGCCACGAGTTCCTGGATGGCAGGGACTAGGGCTTACACACACGACACACAGACAGCCCAGGTTTTCAGGACAGCTCTAGCTTCAAATGGTGGCATTCTTCTCACACTTTGTAAGACTCTTCTTTTAAATACATTTGTTAATTGGAAAACATCATTAGACTGTACTCTCAGTTTTGGGGTTCAGCACACAGAGTTCTTGATCTAACTCACTTTTGGTATCCCCAGAGGGTACCTACCGTACCATATAGAGAACATACTGCTATGTTCTCTTACACAAATGACACACAACTGCTCCATGAATCTACTTTTCTTGAATGTACCTGGGGAGGAGACCACAACAGGACAAGGGAAGGTAACGAGATTTACAAGAGTCCTGGTTTAATGACTACCTGTATCAAGCAACACTTACGCGACAATGTGCTTTAAACTCCTGCTCCTGACTTTTAAGATTTTCATTCATGGCTACAAGTGCTCTCAAGTTCTGCAGGATACTGAAGAGAAAAGACCAAAAAATGACACAGAGCAAGCCATTATGATTTTACGAATCACAACTCAAACCAAGTCCCCAGCTAAAGGGGACTCCCTTTTTAATTTCCTCTGTCTCTCCCAAGAGTGTCTAATGGGTTCTCCACAAATGATAATGACCACCATTTAATCGACATTATTATTCATTTAGATGCCCAAGTCCATCAGGCCATATCAAAACAAACATAACATAATCCAGAATTAAAATGTCAACTGCAGAAACATCAATGAGTTTCAAGAGTACTGGATATAGTTAATGATACCAATTACTCAATAATACTCAGAGCCTAGACAGTATTACAAATCATTTTTAATTTCCATTCTCAAAAGGAAACAAGTTGCTTAAGGTCATTAAAAGCATTAATTTGAAAATTAAAATGTCAAGTACCTGACAGTCTATTGCTCCATATCATGAAAGAAGGCTTTCTAATTATAAAACCAAGTAATCTATGGGTATTTCTTTGCTAAAAATGTCCGTCAAACCCAGAACCACCCAAACTGTGCCTGAAGCACTTTATGAATTCATAATATCATTCAAATGAGTGACATACAGGAGACTTTGCCACAGGGCCGGTTTGGTGTTAAAAAGATAAAACGTTAAGTGCTTCTTATATTTAATTTAAATTGTCTTAAAAACAACTAATTTAAATGGAAAAGCAAAAACCAAAACCAAACCCCGCAGCTGTTTCTTGGCAAAAAAGATGGAATCTTTACTCAAAGATATGGGGCTAAAATGTGTGCTGTTAAAGTGCAGGAAATGATGGTTGACTCCAAGGGGAGAGAACTGGGTGGCTGGGGGAGGGAGGTGGGAGGCAGGCTTTTCACCATGTGCCTTTTGGGACTGTGTATATATTACTTAGTTTTTAAAAACAGAAAAACCAAACAAAAACTGAAAACAGGCTATTTCTGCTCCCCAGGGAACTCAGGAGAAAGAGGAGACTAGCTCAGTGCAGCCCAAGCACACCCGGCAGGTGCCGAGCCCTGGGAGAGCAACCTCGTGCTGGCTCACATGTGACATGAGCTGATGGCGGGGCTGGGAGCAAGGACTCAGGGCTCCTTAGTCCTGAACAAAGTAAGTCTTCAGGTACCGGCAGAGTTACTTTCTTCAAGGAGAAAATAAACACGCTGAAACCTCTTACCTTGGATCAGCTTTGGATTCTATCTGCTCCAGGGCTGCTTGGTCTTTGTCCAGTTTTTCACCATAACTCCTCAACTGCAAGTCAGATGGAGGCATCATTGCTAAAGACATGCTGGTGCACAACTGTGAGCACCCCCACTCTCCTGCCCCCGGCTCACACCTGTACCCCACCCTGGGAGGCGGCCAGACCAAGACTTGGCTGTACATTGAGAAAAAAGGAGCACAAGAGGAATAGGATGATTTTGTTGGAACACTGGAGTGGGTACGCTGGTGACAAGAAAGGGGCTAGAGAGAGAAGAGGACTGAGAAGGACTTCTGCGGGGAGTGAGCAGACATAGGAAGGACTGATCTGTAGGGCTGGGATCTGAATTAGGAACAGCCATGTGAGCTAAGCAGTGACGCCTAGCTCCCTTCACCCAAGAGCTGGTGTTTGAGTCCCAGGGGGCAGGGTAGGCTTCTGGATAGTTGGCAATACCCAAGCAGAAAGGGGGAGCGCCCTGACACCAAATGGTTATGTACAGTTGCCCCTGGCTGATCCCACCAAACATTAGGACCCACACCTCCAGAATAATCACATGGAGCAGGCTGCATAAAATTGATGCAGAATCCACACAGTTGGTAACAGGAAACTTCAGAATCAAAGATACGCATACCACCAAGAATTACCAAATGTTTGAAGAAAAATAAAATCATGAAAAAGATACATCAAGTCAACAAATGAATCTTGATCTGAATAGTTTATAGATCAAGAAAAACTTAAGACATAATTAATACCCTTAAAGAGACAGGATAGGATACTGCATATATTAAAAGGAATCAACCTCACACACAGAAAATGAAAATTGTGATTGCTGAAATTATGAAGTGGATAGGCTTGAATTCTGGTGGCCCTGCCAATGCAGGGTGTGCGGCCTCCCCACAGGTGTCATGTGTGACCATCTGTCCTCTACCTTCCACGCCCTGCTTCACTCTTCCTAAATGTACTGGAAAGACAGAACTTGCCCGTTTTTTAATGCCACTATGTTATCCAGGAAGGGCAGGTTTTGCTGAATAGTCTAAAACGCTGGGCAAACTGGTATGGAGTGGCTCAGAGTGCTCATTTTGCCCAACACTTGCCTTGAGCAGAGAAGGGGACTGAAGCCCAAAGATGAAGTTCATTACTTATTCAGGGGCCTGGTCTTCAGTATTCCATCCACATCAGGCTTCTTCTTAAGTGATTCAGCACTAGGTTTTCTATAGCTTCCCACTTTTCTGGATGGGAATTAGCTTGACAGCCCTATTAGATAGTAAGCTCTCTGAGAGGCCTTTGGTGCCAGATTGCCAGCAGTGTAATTTGGGCACCCTGCTGCAAGGCTTCTGTGCCTCAGTTTCTCCAGCTGCAGAGCACAGTGGTAACAGTGGGTCACTGGGGCTGCTGCAAAGATTCAGTGGGCTAATACAAGTGATGTGCCCAGAGCACACAAGCACATAGTAATGTGCGCCGCTATTAGTATTTGAGGATAGGAAGGCCACCTCTTATTAACTTAAATCACACCTTCCACCTTTCTAGCCCATGCAAGGGGCTCAGCAAAAATTTGATTTAGTGTTTAGTACAAAAACAACTTTACAGCCATTTAGGATTTCTATTGTAAGGAATAGAAGTATCTTAGGAAATTGATATCAAGATGTGTTGCCTTTAATACCTTCTAGACTGTTACCCAAAGACTGATCCTTGACTTGATGCCAGAGACTCTGTAGCATTAAAAGTAAGAAAGCAGCAGGGATCCCACCCCAGGAGTTTGACATCTAATTCATAAAGGATGTGGTCACAGAATAGTGTCAGGAGAGCTATATGAAATACAATACAGGCATCTTTAGAAAAAATGAAAAATACCTGTCATTCTTGTGCCTTCCTTTTCAAATATTCTGACAGTAACTGAAGAGACTAGCCCAAGTCAGCACTGAAAAGCTGTGTCAGGAGCAGGGCAAGGCAGTGAGCCCAAGTGCAACATATTGCTACAGAAATCAGAACTTCAATTGAGCCAACTTCATTTGAAATTGAAAAGCACAGGGCCTATCTTGGTTTCAGAGCTGTGCTTCCACATGGTCCAGAAAGGACAGGTGAGGCCCCTGCAGTGAGGCCCTTGTAGAGAGCAGCTAGAGCCCAAGCACCAAGTCACAATGAGGACAGCTTTTCAAATGCAGATGTGGAAATGCAAGTGACAGAAATAGCTCAACTGCCCTAAAGACAGAGCTGGCATCCAAAGTGTTTGTTATGCTGCCTCGTTTCCCAGGCAATCAGAAGTGGGAGGAAAGCAACACTATCATGCTGATAAGTGATGGTGCACTCACAGCCTGGATTAGAAAATCAATCACAGGGTTCAAGATATACACAACTCCCTCCTCCTGAGACCTGTTCTCCCATTCCACCCAGGAGATAAGCCGCAATTCTGAACAACAAATTATACCACTCAGTAGTTCTCCGATTTTACAAAAAGAAGCCTTCTCACACGGAAGGGCCTCAGTGTTCTGGAGCTCTTCTACAGCCTGAGGCTTGAGCAGTAGGGGCCATTTAGCGTGAGCAACTCTTCATGCTGTTCTGTGTGGCCTGCCTCCTGCCTGGAAGGCCCACCTTCCTCAGGAAGGCTTTCCTGACCCTGCAGCTCACAGCACCTCCCAACTAAGATCACTGATGGTTTAGGACATGGCAGCGTGGACAAACTCAGGCCATGGGTCACAACCACCATGTGACTGTGTGGTGTCCCCAGATGGCCCTGAGTCCTCAGAAGGGCACTGTGACTCCTCCCCACAGACTGAAGATACAAGGCATTCCATTAGTAGAGCAGGTCAAAAATGATTCTTAACAAGGCCCCTGGAGGAAGGAAAATCTGCTTACCTCTGTCAGTGTCTTCTTTGTTTCATCATATCTGGTTTGTAAGTTGGTGTGACTTTCCTGCAGCTGTAAAAAGATAAAAGACATCTGCTCTTATTTAATCCTTACAACAACACAGATGGGGTGGTATCCCCATTTCATGGATGCTAAAAATGGAGCTCAGAAGGTTTTAAACTGAGTAACGTGGGCATTTTAGAAGGGTTGCAAATGAAAAATGAAGAAAAAAACCCATACATAATTAGCACCAACTACATTTTGGTGATATACGAGGTGTTCTGCATAAATCCTATCACTGAATCCTCACATTCAATAAAGATGACATTATTATTATTTTATAGATGAGGAATAAGGACTCAGAGGGTCTAAATTACTTGACTAAAGTTTTGTAGTTGATAACATAAGGTCAGCATTCAAATTCAAGTCTGCCTTTTCTGTGTGGCTACAATCTGTTCTGTTAACCAACTTGGCTCATTCACAGAATACAAATTGCATTTCAGCACTCAGGAAGCTAGGATAAATTATGACTGGTTGGCAAAAAAATTCCAGATAGAAGAAATAATTCAGGATTTCAATGCTAAGAGAAAGAAAATGAATTACCTTTACTGTTCAAAGTTACATAATTATAAACTTGCATCTAGAAAATGTCATTTCCCTTTTCCTTACTAAAAAGATGTATCCTTGTGCTATGAAATTTTAGAAATCTGAAAACATCCCATTGAAAGGTCAAAGGGTTGTAATTTTTATTTTTGAAAAGAGGAAATAGCAGAAAACCACATCAGACTCTTTGGTTGTTAACTGCATACAATAAACAATGAGAAATTTTATCCTTTATCTCAAAGATCATTTCAAAATAACTGGCCCCATCCTTGAACCTGTAAGCACAATTTAAGAAGTATGTCACCTTCAGAAATCATGACTCCTAAATTGTTCTTCTAGTTTCCAGTCTCCGTGACTGACAAATGGTTACACTTCCAACAGGACTTATCGGGAAGCCAACTAAGCAGAGAGCAGAGGCAATAAAGGAGGGAAGCAGGTGGGTGGTGGATTCTCCCTTTTCAAAGGGAACCATGTATGTGATGAGAACTTTCATTAACCTGTTTGTACACTTGGTAGATAAGAGCATCTCTGGAGAAAGTTTGTTTTTCTCCTGAAATCCTAGTTGAATTCTTGAAGCTCTTTCGGGGCTCCAGGAAGAGATCCTGGCATTTCCCCACCTGCTTCATGCACCTTTTTGCCTACCTCTCATCTTGCACTCAACCCACCCACCCACCTTCTCTTTGATTGGTTGAGCTAATAAGAGCACTTTTCATCTGCTTATTTGACCAGGTTTTCTCAAACACGGAATATTCCAGTAGCTGAGCTTAGTTTTCATCTTGCTGGAACTCTCCGTCATTCTCCTACCTCCATTTCCTTCTTCATCATTAAGCCCTAGACTTATCCCAAATTTCAGCCACTGGTTAACACTTCCTTCCTGGATTCCTTTCTTTCCTCAATCCCAGCTCTCCTCCAGAGATCTGGCTGCATTGCAGTTCCACGCCTCCAGCATATTCCCCTGCTGGACCATGTGATGTTCCTGTTCCTTCTCTTGCTTTTACCCCTCCTCCCATTTCTCTGTTAGGAAAGACTCTCTCCAGGGTTCTTATCACTAAGGCCATGTGTACATTTTGGTTGCTTTTCCCCTGCATGACCCTGTGGGAGAGGTTCTTGGATTTTAAGAATTTGGATTCTCTCATATGCCACTGGTAGAAGTGTAAATTGGTAAAAGAATTGGTGAATAGTTTGATAGGTCTTAGCAAAACTGGAAATACATATATTTTTGATCCATCAATTTCACTTCTTAAAATCTGTCTTTTTATACTTACATATTTGCACAAATATGACTGTACAAAGATGTTCATGGTAGCAGAAATTTGCAGTTGAGGAAAAAACCCTGCAAAAAACTATATACCCATGAATAGGGGACTGTTAAATAAATTACGTACATACAAACTATGTTGTGTTATGCAGTTATCAGAAAGAATGAGGTGGATCTACACATTCAAATACTGTTAATAAGATGTGTGATCACAAGTGAAACCATGTAGCTTCTTTGTGTTTCCATATCCTTATTTGCAAAATGAGGATAATAATAGTACATCCTTCATAAGGATGTTGTGTGAACAAAATGAGTTAATTTTGGAAAGGACTCTGCAAATTACTCAGTAAAAAAGGTCTGTATCAGCTATTATTATTACTGATAAAGAGACACCTATGATAGAGTAAGTGAAAAATGAACTCAGTTTTGCAACCAGACAACCCACTATGAATGGGCGGGCAGTGGACATGTAAGTGTTTGCAAAGGCCTTGAAAATAGTGGCTTGCTCTGGGGAGAGGGACTGTGTCAGGGTCAAAGGGGACTTTCATTTTTATATTTACAGTTCCATTCTATTTAGATAGTTTACAGTGAAGCTTGTATTATACCTATATATATATATTTAAAAGTGGTTGAAGCATTTAAAAACAGACAAAAAAAACGTGTTTAGCACACACACACAAAAGCACATACTCTCTCATTAAGACTTGCTACTCAGTGTCCACCAAGATGGAAATGTGAGGTGGATGCCTAAGGCCAGGACAGGTGGCTGGGAAGGCAGTCCAGGAGTGAGGAAGGAGCTAGGACTGAAGTTCCAGACACCTGGATTCTCACCCAGTAGGCTGGTTTTGCTGCTTCTGTGACTTCTGGCAGATAGAATCAGAGACTATTAGAAAATGAAGGGATTCTGTATGCCAGTTAGTGTAGAGGTGAGCAACCTTTTATAGAAGAGCAAATTTAGGGACAGTAAGAAAGTTTAGTAGCTGAAGATTAAAAAAAAAAACCAAATTAAAATGGGTTTATTGAGTTACCAGAAAACAAATGCATATTTATAGCTCAAATAATTTTTCAGAAAAAGTGTTTATGAAAATACTGATGTTGGTTTTAATCTTTACTAAACATTCATATCTAGGCTTATTTGAGATACTTTTTAATCTTTTATTCTTTATATTTGCATAAAGCTTTGGTTTTAAAAGTATATTCCTGTTTATATTTTCATTTCATCCTGAAGCTCTCTCTAGGCACATTTTTGTCACTGTCTGAGACCCTTAACTTGTATGTGGTATGACCTTGAGCAAATCTCTCCCTCCCTACCTCATTTTCCTCATCCAGCTGGTCTGGCTACGTGGCCAGGGATTACTGCACATGCTTGTCATCTTGAACAGCAATAATGATTGCTGTCCTTTACTGATAGCCTGCTATGTATTAGGCTTGTAAAATAATAGGCTCTTGGTAAACACAGGTTCTGAACCAATGCAAAACAGACCCAAGAGTCAGAAAGAATTATCCTTGCAGCTGGGCTAAGAATGTTCCTGGACTGCCACTGGAAAAAGGTTTAGCATTCCTTCTCCCCTAGTTGTTATAGGAACTACTGGTGAATTGTTCTTTAGAAAGTGGTATTCATTTCCATGATCTTCTGCTGCATGCATTTTTCTAATTCATTAAATCTTATTACCAATGCAACTGAAGCACATTAACAACTTTTATTTTCTAATGACTGTTCCTGAGTCAAGCTCCACAGCTTCTTACATCTACTTTTCAGGGTGAACATATTAAAGCTTTTTCCAAAATATTTCCATCCATCGCCAAGTATCACAGAATGCTGTCTCCTAAAGCTCTTCTAAAAATGATCTGGTTTCCTTCATTTTCCTGACTATCACTAGTCAAAGCCATCAACAGCTCCTGTCTGGACTAGTGGTTCATGTCAGCCTCCTATTGGTTCTCCCTGAATCCCTTCTTACCTAAGTCCAATTAATTCATGCTACCACTGCACACAGAACAGTCTTTGAAGCATGTGCATCTGATCATGCCACTCCCCTTACTTAAACCCTCCAATGGCTCCCAATGTCCTAACATGACCTGGGAGGTCCTATCTGATCAGAGTCTGCCAACCAACTGCCTCACTCATGACTCTCTAACCACATAAGAGAAACTTGGCAAGCACCTTCCTCTCCCAGGTCTTCATTCATGATGCTCCATAGTTCCCACCCAAGTCCCATACCCCCGCCCATGCAGAATTCCTGCCCAGCAACACTACTCATCTTTCCAGTCGCAGTCCTCCATGACTCCAGGCTAGGTCAGGTCTCACCGTCAGTCACTCTCTCAACTCCCTAGACATCTTCAAGCACTTACACAGCCATAATTACATGTTCTGTGTGATGTATTTGTTTAGTGTGCATCTCTCCATTACTACCTTAAGATCCTAGAAAGCAGGGATCACAATTTGCTCTTCATACACCCTCAGGGCCTACTTTAACACGTAGCACACGGCAGTGTTCAGTAATTACGTAGGAATTAATAAATGTTGCTCTTGCCCTGTAATCATCTTACAGAACAGAGGTTAGACAAACATTTTTTGTAAAGGGCTAAACAGTAAATATTGTAGGCTTTGTAAGATATATGGTCTCTGCTGCAATTACTCAATTCTGCTGCAGGGGTTTGAAGGAAGCCACAGAAAATATGTAAGCAATAAGTATGCATGTGCCAATAAAACTTTATTTACAAAAATAAGTGGTGGCTGGCTTGGCCTACAGGCCATAGTATGCCAATTCTTGTTTTAGAATCTCCTTTGACCAGTCTACCAGGAAGATCTTAAGTCCTTCCCCAATTTCTCCCTCTTGAAGAATAGTTTTATTTTACTTTAATGAAATTATAAAAAGAAAACACCAACCTCTTCCAGATGTTTGGTCTTCTGTAGAATCTGCTTATTTAAGGAAATGACTTTCCGATGATACAGTTGAGAGGCTCCTAATTTTTCTGGACTTTCTTCAGCTGATAGCTCAGACTGCTGTGGGAAACAGGAGGGCAAACCCAAAGGATTTCATTAGTCCATCTTAGTTCAGTATGACAGATCCATCCCTGCTCAGCCTACAGGGCTCCACTGGGCAGTCAGTCACAACCAAGCCAATGCAGCCATGGGGTCCTGTGCAAAACACAGGTCCAGAGAACACTGTGACACAATGATCAAAATCCTTATCAACAGAACCTGCATTCCTGGCAGGGGGAACAAAATATGCAGAAGCACAGAGATATATAACTGTGGTTATGTTGAGATCATACAGGTAATAGGGTACCATCAAAGGCTTTTAAATAGAGTAATATGGTCATATTAATATCTTCATAAGACCATTCTGAAGTTATCAAGAATGATGAAGTGATTCACTTTCATTGAAGTGTTGTAAATACATGTTAAAAAGTTTAACCATTCAGAAGCACTTACAATGAAAAGCAAGAGCCTCCCAACTTATTTCTCCCCATCCATGGGCCCACTCTCTTCTAACCATTTCTTATTTCTCTTCTTCTGGTACTCACAGAGAATAGATTTGAAAGGGATGAAAGCTGTTGAGAGAGGCCAGCTGGAATTTCCTGAAACTGTGTGAGGAGGGGATGAAGAAGAAGGGGTACAGATTGTAGAGAATGTCAGGACTGGAAGTGAGGAAGGCAGAGATTTCTGGATGGGGTGATGCAGTGAATGTAGCATTACTGAGAATCCATACAAAGAAGGAAGAAACTTGGTATGAATGCTGTGTATTATCACTTTCCTCAAGACCCTAGTGAGAAGCCCCAGAAAAAGGAAACAAAAAGGTCCACCCTGTTGTACTAGATGTCCTTAGAATACTTTTTAGATGGTCATAAATAGCTTTATTAAACAAATACCCATTTCAACCACACTGCCTTTTTTACTGGAAGTTTCCCAGTTCTAAGCTAATCATTGACTTTAAGCCCAAGTGCAGCAAAACTGTTTGGGTATTTGATTTTCCCTGCATGTTATAACAGCAATCATGGGCTTGGAAATCTAGATTTACCCATGGGGAAAAGAAATAGGAAAGTGAGGGGGAGGAGAAATTGGATGGTAAAGTCACCATTTGCTTTGGTTAAGGATTTCCCTGAATAATTCAGCAGCATTATTAACAGATGGTGAGTTTTTTGCTGCTTAACAACTGCAGGTGGGAATCAACCAGCAGGATATAGCTGCATAAAATGGTAAGGAACATCATTTTCTATGTGTGGGCTGGATGGCCAAAAAGGAAATAGAAAAACTAAGCATTTGGTTATTGCAACATAACCAGCCTTGAAACTTGGGATTTTGGAAAATGTCAACTAACATACTTTCTGGATCTCTGGGAACTAGAGTCAATTTTTAAAAATGCAAATTAATTTTGGGCACATCAAAATATTCACAACCTATATAGTCTAGGGAGGGTGGATTGTTTCTGAAAATTGAGGGTATAAAAAAAGGGAGGAGAGGAACGACCACCCCGTCAATTTTCAAATCAACTGTCAGAATTATAATGACCTAATTTTATTCCCTCTACTTTGACGGCATCAGCATGAACTGAGCTATTAATTTGGGCACTTTTGTCTGCCATATATTTAATAGCTTTTTTATTATACTTAATTTCAGATTTTGGTTTTACCAACCAACTTAGATTTCTTCCTGCTGATTTCCAAAGTGTCACTGGCATATTCGTAAAGCTTTTTACTTCACTAGCAAAATAACATAAGCATTCTATCTCACGATTTATTGATATATGACACAGAATTAAATCTGCATTCACTGGAACTACCCTGCACAGTATGTCTCTAGTCTGAAGTCAGGATTATCTTGAGTTCCCTGACCTCTTCCAGCTGCCTGTCTGGCTTTGGACTAGACCCGTTGTGGGCCCGTAGGCTCCAAGGGATCAGTGCTCGCCTCCCAGACTTCCTCCAGTGTGAGTGAGTGAACGCACACTCGTTCAGTGCTGTTCTGCACCTCTGGCGTGGTTTGGATGATATCTCCAACTCTGCTCAGGTTTTCCTGTTGATTAACTGCTTTTATGGTCAAGGTTGTGTGGGAATGAAAATTGCATTTCCCACCCAGCTTCCACACCCTCTTATCAGAGTACCTAGCACACACACACCTTTGTTTTAAAACCATGACCTTTGACCTCACTTTCAAAAACTGCTTGCAGCAAAGCCAGTAGCTATCTTGGTATCTGGAAAGAATATTTCCTGGCTGGTTAACTTTCTCTTTCTCTCTTTCCCTCCTTCTTCCTCTCCCTCTCTCTCTCTTCCTATTTCTCTATCTAGATTGTTTTTAACCACATGGTCCCTCAAGACCCTTTCAGGGGGTCTTTGAGGTCAAAATCCCTTTTATAATAATATTAAGATGTCTTTTTTTTCCACACACATTCTCTCATGATTAAACAGTGAACTTTTCCTGATCGTTGCATTGATGTTAATATGTAATGCATTTATTACTGTTATTGGAACATGAATTAATTCATAAGCTATTAGGGCCTTGGTAATTTTTAAGAGTTCTTAAAGGGTCTTGAAACTAAATATTTTCAGAACCACTACTTTAATCTAAGTGGTCTGCTCACATGGAAATCGTATATTGGTTTCAATCACTGATTGGAACAGCCTCACAGCACTGAGTTCCAACCATTACTGTGAGCCCACCCACCATTTATGTAACATTGAGATGGGAAAGTTCATTCTGATTTCACTGGACAGGTGATCCAGAGAACAGAATGAAAATACTTGCAATACAGAGAAAGAACTGAAGTTTCTATACAAACTTATTATTGTAACTCTGCTATACCATATGATCTAAGCAAACTTGGGCTTTCAAAATCCTTTCTCTTGTTTTGAGGCACCAGTTCTCTTTGCTCTGTGGAGTCCCTTAAATTTGCATCTGCAAAGCATTAATGTACTCTAATATCAGGATATTAAGTGCTGTTTCCATACCTGACATTTCTCCAGCCCAAATAAAATGAATAATATGCATATGAATAGGCCCAAAGTACACATAAATTTGTAAGTTCCTCCATTTGGCTTTGAGTCTGGGTATGGTGCTATGTGAATTGCTTTGTTTAATGGGAAGTTATTTCTGTATAGATATAATTGTTTGGCATACCAGAGATGAACTAAAAAAGAGATCCTAACCTAGTAATGGAAAGCTGACTGCTTTATTTTTCAAACATACTTTTCATTAAGGCAGTTGAGTTTTTCATTTCTTTCAAATACCCTCCTTAAAGTCAGAATAGCTAGACCAATGAAGGCAGAAATAGGTCCCTAAGGCAGGTGGCTCATCTGACATTCTGTGCACTGACAGTTACAGTGGGAAGAAAACAGAGGACCAAGTTGGATCCTGAAGGATGAGACAAAGTTGAACAGAGGGAGAATGGAGAGGGGCTTTATAGGAAATCCTTGACAGAAAACACTTAAGTCCTTCAGGCATCTTGCCTGATGTGTAGTACACACCTCTCAAAGAAAGCCAACCACCTACAAATATTCCATTTGTGTTTGCATAGGAGCCAGGGCTAAAGAGCCTAGAATCTAATTTCGTTCAACAATTTCAGATTAAGAACATGCCTTCAAAACCACAGCGTGGATTAAGATGACTTCCAGCACATATTCAGTTTTCCAATGATTGGCAGATATTTGCAACTTCCATTCTTAGGGGAACCAGACTTAAATGCCATTCAGTAATATTAGTCCAGTTCAAAATAGTAAATTTCTAAGAGAAACAAAAAATGATTACTTTAGCTAAAACTATATACTTTCATAATGAAAGAGACCCAAAAGGTTACCTACGTATCAACTTTATGCCTAACGCAGGAATCTCTCCCCATCAGTCCCTCTCCCACCAAAGTATGGTTCTCTATGCTGAACAGAATGACTTCAGTTTCCGGCAACTTGATGAATCCTCCCAAGTAAAACAAATAAATAGATAACATAAAATATTTATTAATTTTAAAAAATGTCTGTTAGCTAATAAGAATGTAAGAAATCCTGTAAGTCTAAAAAAGTTAGTGAAAGCTGGAATACAGGAAGGTATGTGTACTCACTGAGGTTGGCTTTTTTCTTGAGAATATTTGTGAAAACCACATGATCTCATGCTCTGAGTTTTACAATTTAATGATTGCTTTGCATAAACTTTGACACAGCTGTACAAGGAGAAAAATCTGCAGTGACATTTTGTAATGATAGATCTGCCCTCATGTTGTTCTGAAACCTAAATTCACATACAACCTGGATGGCCCGAAAAAACACACAAGCCAAGACTGTGCATGATGGACTTGGGTCTAGGTGTTTCCAGTCACCCAGGAGCAAGAGCAGATCCTCTCTGGAAAAACAGAGCTTCAACTCTGGGCTGCAAAGAATTTCTACAGATAAATTTCCAAGGAATATGAACTCACAGTGAAAAATCCGAAGCAAACACAATGTCAAAGTATGAGCTAGGCGAGTGGAAACAGCCAGCAGAATCAGACTCTGACACCTGTATGGCCCTTCCTCCATGAAGCACCAGTAATTAAAGCAATCACTCTTTCACACAACAAATCAATTCACCTTATCTAGAAGCACCCACGTCCTTCCCCTCTCCTTTCTACAAGATGCCAGGACCTTTCACCTTCTTGGCTGCTATCCTCCTGACAAACTCTAGCTCCTGTCACTTTTTCAAGTACTCCTGATGGAGTCTGATGGGATCATTCATTTTCCTGATCTACATTCTACTCCCATTAATGAAACTGGATACACAAATGTTCTTTTCAATATTCTTGTCTCCCACTAATGAAATGCCATGAATTTCAAAGACTCATATTCAGGTAGCCTTGCTGGGTCTAAGCACAGTTCTGGGTCCCAAGGTATAGTATATCTACCCAGAAGGTACTTAACATCTAGGAGGTGTGAACAAAATCCAAAGCCTCCCACTTTATCCCCATGACCTACTGTCATGTTAGATGGCATCTTCAACAAACCCTCAATCAGTATGACTATTTTTTTTCTGAAATTAAGTAAAATAGTTCACTTTTGCCTTCTTTAAAGAATGAATTCATTTGGGCTTATAACTTCAATGTAAAGTATTTTTGAATGTTGATTCTATTCTCCCATATACTATCCACCTTTTTTTCTCCCCAGAGCTTTAAATGAAGCTCCAATCTGACAAAGCAAATTCCTATGTCTTTACCCAAATTGATGAAGACCCTGCAAAATATAGCCTACGCTGTGTAGTTCGAGATATTCCCACCAGGTTGGCAATTCAGTAGCCAATACCACGCTCTTTGCTGTCATTATGTATTGCACTGGTCACTCAGAATTTCAGAAACCTTGGAGCAGTTTAGACATGCAAACATATTTAGCATTATTTTCTCTAGATTTATAGGGTTCCTTAATCTCTAAATTCTGATTACAGTTTTAAATCTCTCTCCCCATCTTCCTTTGTTTAGTTCTACTGACCTTTGCTCAAACCCTGTTCTGTGTAAGACACAGTGGTAGGCACTGGGGATCTGGAAAGACAGTTTATCTTACCCCTGGGCTTTCACAGTCTAGTCAGGTATAACTAACTGACTAACAAAGGTGTCGTATCCTCCACATTCTCCCAAGCTGAAATTGTGCCCCAGAGGAACAGTTTTGAATGCTCTTCTTGTTCCTTCTCCCTCCCTTCCTTTCTTTCCTTCCTTCAACAAATGTTTATGAAAACTCCATTATGTTAAGCACTGGGGATACACAATGATTCCAGCCCTTGTTTACAGCAAACATTCTAGTCCTGGGAGACAGGCACAGACAAATGAAATAGTGCACTGTCAGTAGTGCTCTGAAGGAGACAACAGGGAGTTGATCACACAAGGTCACAGAAGAGCCTATCCTAGGAATGGAAGTCATCCTCATGGCCACCGTGTGAGTCTTTGCTGAGTCTTCCAGTTGTCCATCAGCTTCTACTGAGTATTTATTAAGTGTTGGGCAGCAGAGATAGAGAGGTGGAAGATGAAACCTTAGCCCTCCAGAGGCTTAGAGTTAGGATATGACTTGTCTAACACCTGTGACCTTATGTGAAGAAATAGAGTTGGGAAGGAAGGGTAATAAAAATCCACTCCTGCCCTCATCCCTCCTGATCCTAACCTAGGTTTTTCTATCTGTGGCCACAGCAGGAGGTTCCCAAGAGGGCAACTCCTCTGTTATACACACTTCTCCCCCTGCTTCAAATGCCAATGCTGCTAGAAAATGGTTAAAATGTTTTGGTGTGGGGCCAGATGATGGAGTTAGAAACATTCCTATCTAAGTTTATTAGAAACCTGGTTCCAGCTCAGGCCTGGTTCTCTAACAAAGTAGCTGCATTGCCTAGCTGCTAAGCTACCCATGACCTTCCAATCCAAGCAAGGTCCCTGAGGTGTGCTATCTTTACTCAGTCCCCAGCCCTCTCAAACTATTCTTTCCTATTTCACCTCAACTGGGTACAATTTTTAAGTCACCCATACTGGCTAATTATTTACAGGAAAGGAAGTTCATTATCAACCAGATGAACCACTTTGGGCAACACTGACACACTTCAAATGGCAACACAAACCAAGTGGCAACTGGTGTCCACTGGAGATCACACAAGTTGTATTATTCTGCAATTCATCCTCTTATGGGTTGACTGAGTCCTGACTGGGAGCTCCTCACGGCAGCCTCCATGTCCCACTATACTTCTGTGTCTTCCCCTGACCGGACACTGCCTGGGACATGGTGCATGCTCAGTTATGTTTGCTGAAAGAGGAAATCATCCCATCTTGTGACCATTTATCTCATTTCTCTGGAAAAAAAGAAATCAAGCTGAAGACTTAAAATATTTTGAAAATTATACTATTTGCCTTTATAAATGTTTGAGAAGTGAATTAAAATAATATTAACTGGAAATACAAGACCAGGATAGAGAAATAACATGAAGGTGGCTATCTCAAGAGGGAAGATGATATATTAACAATTCTTTTGAGTCAATCCATTCCAATTTAGTTAGATAGATTTCCTGAGGGCCTGCTATGAGCAAAGATTTACAGAGGCACTAGCCATCATGTGTGCCCACCACCCTTTGTTAATAACAGCAATCCCTTCCTTTGGGGGATCATTATCTCCCCTCTCTCTCATTCCAGAGGGGATGCCAAGCAGGAGGCTGGCCACTTCCTAAACAAAACAATCGGCGCACATTAGAACATGTGATGTGAGCCATGCCAAACAGTCCTTCTTAGTCTTTCACACACAGACGTCAGGATGGTGCTGCAAGAATGACACAGCTGGGTGTAGTTCCAGGCCAGAGGGTGTTCCCAGCTCCAGGCAAGTTCACTCTGGATTCAGTGAGACCAAAAAATGACAACAGAACATTGAGAGTAAAAAGGGGCTTATACCAAGCTTTATTCTCACGGTGGTAGGTTGAGTGCCAGAACCACATCTGCATCTGCCAGTCTGCAAGTCTGTGTGTGTCTCTGCCTCAGCTCCAGCATCTGACCCAAGCACTGAGTGCAGCTCTTTTTATAGCAATACAGGTAATAATGGCTTATTGCCAACACATGTGCAAGCATGCACCTGCACAGCAGGCTAAATATTACATTGCATGTGCACAGTGGGTGGGATTAGGATCAGGTGAGGATCCTGGCCATGGTAACTTCCATTTTCCCTACAGTCCTTCCCTGCAGGATTCTCACCTCACAATCTACATGCCCACAATCTTCTGCGATGGTCCCTGTACCAGAAAGCTGAAACACTGTAACCAGATTCCATAACAGCAATAGAGGCTATGACAACATACAGATAACAAAATCATGATTATCTCCTCAAGCCTGAGGAGATCAGTTGCCACTAAGTGGTCATTCCAGCCATATTCAAACCAGTTCTATTTAGATGAGTCCATGACTCACACTTTCCAAAGGAGGCCAGTAGCAAAGCTGATAGGGAGCTCCGTGCATACTGAGCAAGCAGCAGTTTTTGCCCGGATGTGTACCAAATCCACAAAGACTTTAGAGGAGATTAACCTTAAGGGAAAAATTAACTTTAAGGACACCAACAGATACAAATTTTATCCATAACCTTAAGGGTGATAAGACACATGTTTTAATGACACCAACATAGGCAAATCTTGTCCATCAGGTAGGATGCATGCAAGAGAGTTGTATTTTGATAGAACTGACGCAGGACGGGGTCCCATCTGGATCTGATATACCATAATTTTACCCCTCTCCCTGTGGGGGTTACTGAGGGATCTAAGTATATTGTTACTGGAGGTACATACACTGGTCATAAACACAAAAGAAAACTCCCCAAAAAGATGCTTTTACCTTCAGACCATTTAGGGTACACTACACCATGATTCATGAGGGCCACTCTGCCATTACTCCAGGAATATATACAAGGCCTTGCCTCCAAGGTGCTGGGTGGGCCAACCATTGCTGGTCCATCTGCCGAAATGTCCAAGGCCACATCCACTGAACAGAGTCTCTGGGGTTTATTGTAGTTGGTGCTGGCGGCAAGATATTATTCTGGTGGTCAAACCCTGGCTTCAACAGTTCCTCCTTAGTTTGTATTTGCAACTGTATAGGGGAGGCAGCAATGTGTGTCAGCATGTTCACAGGGCTCAATGACCCCTTCTGGGGCTTCTCATTCAAATGCCATAGCACTCCCATAAGCAGGCTGACCATCCCCATAGACTATTGGTGTCTGACTTCAGGCCAGATTTTAACATACCATTGTTCCTCTCTATCGTGCCTGCCCTGGTAGGATTATAAGGTACATGAAACTTCCATTTGATTTCTAATTGTTGTACCCATTCTTGTAGTGTATGTCCAGTAAAGTGGGTGCTTGATCACTCTCAATTACCTGCAGTCAGCCATAGGCCACAGAGATGCTCTAGGCCTCCTTTAGTTGTTTGCTGGTCTGAACAATGTACAGGAAAAGCAACCAGGAGTCTAGTAGCAGTGTCCACACAAGTCATGGAATATTTGTACCCTTCTGATCTGGGCAGAGGCCCAATATAGTCTATACCTGACGAGGGGTATTGGCCCCTTAGCAATTGTCCCAGGTTGCTGTGGCACTTAGCATAAGTCCTTTTTAGAGAACACAATGTACTCCTGCCAGGCTCTGCTGACTTCTTCAAAGATTAAAGGCAGGCCTCACTGATGGGCTACAGCCCATATTGTCTTTCGCCCTGCATGCAACAAACGCTGATGCAACCATTGGGCCACATCAGAGGCAGGCTTTCTTTCTAGCCAATGTACCTGGGCCAATTTATCTGCTCTATCATTTTCTGGGGATGCCAACAGCAAATGGCCTGTCACGCGGTATACTGTAACTGTTTTAGTCTGACCAGAGGCCCACAAGTTTTGCCACATCTTGCCCCTAAAGGGGTTGGTGACCAACCATCCAGTTAGCATGGTACCATGTCAGTGGCCACAGGGTCAAGCCTCAATAAACAGCCCAGCTGTCAGTGCAAACAACTAGTGGGAAGGGCTCCTGCATAATTATGAGCCATAATGCCTGCAACTCTGCCCACTGACTGCTCTTCTCCTCACCATCTCCCATCCATATTGTCTCAGTTTTAGGATGGAAGGCAATAGCCCTCCATTTCGGGGACTGTCCATGGCTGGATCTATCTGTGTACCATGCATCTTCAGATACAAGGGCTCTTCCCTCCCAGTAAGGGCTTCCTGCTGCTAATGGCTATAAGGCAAATTCTTCATGCCTTTCACTGGCTTATGCCTTTCACATGGTATATGTCACTGGCCCCAGTAAGCATTGGAGTTCTCCACTCAAGGGGCTTGTAGAGAGGGGGCTACACTGCTATAGATATGTCCCCATTTGGCCAGTGTAGATGTCTGTGCCATGCCACCCCATGGCTTTTGGGTCCAGTCTTTACCCACCCTATAATGGGATAGATGGTTCTTATTTTTATCAGGGCTATTCCGGTGATGTGCTCTGTAGACAACAAGATGTGGTACATGGAAGCCAATTGTTTTTCTATTAAGGTGTACTGGACCTCTGCTCCTTTCCAGTGTTGTGACCAGAACACAATAGATTGGTGAGTTCATTCAAGTCACTGCCAGAGGCCCCAGAAACAAACATCTTCAGTCACATGGACATCCAGCTCACAGGATCTTGATGGGTTTATCACCCTCAAGGTCTGAATGGCTGTGACTACCCGTTTTGAAGCAGCAAAGGCAAACGCACATCTCATCCCAGTCCCACTTGACACCCCTTTGTACCAAACAGTATAAGGGCTTCAGAATTTGGCCAAAGACAGGATAAACACTCTCCAATAGCCTAAAAGATCCAAAAACTCTTGCAGTAGTGTTACAGTTGTAAGAGAATTAGAAGTAATCATAACATCAGACAAAGTATTAGATGTCCCATTCCCAGTGGGATTCTAGCCTGTTTTACTCTGATAGACTTACTCCCACATCCATCTGTAACAGTGGGAGTCCTGGGAAACTGCTTAGGGTTGCCATAAGTCAGTGAGCATTCTGCTTTTGTGTCTACCAAAGCCAGAACATGTTGTACATTCACTGGGGACCAATGAATTGATATTTCAACATGTGATGTCCGGCTTCCTGTGGTCACTCAGAGTGGGTATCTCAGCCTTCCTGTCAGTCAAACCTTATTGCCCAATTATCTTCCTGTGAGGGTCCAGGTGGGGTTGGCTCACTCTCTAGAAGAAGTCTTGCAGTCACACAGGCTGAACTTGTGGCTTTATCTCTGGCTTCCATTTCTTGGTCTTTGTCTTAGCCAACAGCCGAAACTGCTGCTCTGGCTTCAATTGTTGCCACAGCTCCAGAAAGATTTTATTTGACTTCCCATCCAATTTCTCTCTGACTGCTCCTGCCTTTATCATGAATCAGCCCACATCTGGGTCTTGTGACCTTCCTTCACAGGGCCCTTTTAAACTCTTCCTCTGAATAGCGAACTGCATTCTCTTCTGGGCCTGTATTGCTTCAGCCTCTGCAAATCTGCCATATTATCAGTAACCACTATGAGTTGTCCTAAGTGATGGGCCAGAATGGCCACTATGGGTCCAAAGAGGGATGGGGGAGCCGTTTGTAGCACCATATTCCTCATCCCCGCAGTAAACAACTCCTCGTCTGGGCCATAATTTACTAGTTATAAATGGCATTTTTCATGCTTAACCCCTTATCACCTGTTGAAGTTTTTTGTCATACATCTGCCATCCAGCGGGGGAAGCTGCTAAATCACCCTGATTGGGCCATACAGTACAAAGTGCAGCCATAAGCCATTTGAGGATGTGGTTGCCTGGGGTCTGGTATGCATTTTGTAATCAAAGCCACAAGGCAGGATGAGTTGTCAGGAAAGCCAGCTTTCCTATTTCTAACCGACAGAATAATCCCATCCACCCCTACATCCCAAAGGCACAGGAGCCAGGCTGATATGGACCCTGAGGGTTTTTGCCAAAACCAGGGGCCCATATCCACCAGCTCTGCCTGTGTATAGGGGCAGAGCATGGAGTGCTCCATGACCTGTGGAGGGGGCTGCACCTCTCCTGGAGGAACCCACAGTTGCTTCATCTTTATTTTCTTGACTACAACTAGGCAGGCTTTCCATAGAGAAGGGGTAGGTGCCTCTGGCACCATGGCAACCCCTTCTACCACTTCTGAAGCTGACTGCAGCTCTCTCACAGCTCCACTGAGCGCTTCCTCTGCTACATCCTTTACCTTCTCCACAGTGCCTCACAGCACCATTAGCTCAGTCTTCAACAGCTCTCTTACCTTCTCCTCAATACTGCACAGTTGTTATTCCCATGCTGCCTCTTCTTGTGCTTCTTGCAGGAGCACATTCTCCTCTTTCATGGCCCTTATCTTTTTCTCAGTGCTTTTCAGTGATGCTTTCTCTAACAGATATTTTTCCTCCTCCACAGCACCTCACAGACTGCATTTTTGTGCTGCCTCTTCTTGTGCTTCTTGAAAGAGTTCATTCTTCCCCTTTATGGCCTTTTTTAATACTGCAAGAAATAGCTAACCCACAGTTCCAACCATCTTACGGGCACTCTGTTTCTCTAAGGATCTCCCAATCTCATGGAGGGCCTCTATCACTGCCTCAGGTGTCACCTCCACCTGCCCACAGTCCCAGGGAGGGGCCCAGTCCTTTAGGAAGCCACCTCGGTCCACATGCCCACTGAAGGACACCTAAATTTCTCCTCATCCATAAAGGATTCCTGCAGTATTTACCCAGCCATAAGGGCAGCCTGCTGAAGCATGCCTCCCATGAGGGCAGCTTATTGTTTTTGTTTTTTTTTCCAGTCTGCTGTGAATTCTGGCCACTGTGCCAAAATGTAGCTCTCAGCTGGAAGGGATTCCTAGCTCCAGGCAAGTTCACTCTGAATTAATGAGACTGAAAAATGACAGTGTAACATTGAGGGTAAAAAGGGGCTTACACAAAGCTTTATTCTCACAGCAGTAGGTCAAGCACTAGAACCACATCTACATCTGGCAGTCTGCAAGTCCATCTCTGTCTCAGTCTCTGTTCCAGCCTCTGCCCCGAGACAGGGCAAAGTTCTTTTTATAGCAACACAGGCAATAATGGCTTATTGTCAACCCATGTGCAAGCATGCACCTGAGCAGTAGGCTAAGTATTATATTATTGCACATGCACAGTTGGAGAGTAGATTAGGATCAAGTGAGAATTCTGGCCATGGTAACTTCCATTTTCCCTACACCATGGTGAGGCTTCCACAGTGCTAACACACACACACACAGAGAGAGAGAGAGAGAGAGAGAGAGAGAGAGAGAGAGAGTAAAAGTGAAGCAAGGGCACAGAGATATGACAAGACTGTTTGAGTTCCTAAGACCCTGAATTCATGGGCCTTCAAGTTCTCTGAGAGCTGATAAAGACACCCATTTGCTCATACCACCATTCTGGAAGGAGTTTCTATCACTTGCAACCAAAAGGTTCCTATAAGGTACACTGTCCAGGTTAGAAGTAGTTTTCTCTGCCGGTTGCAGTGGAATAAAAATTATTATGGTAGAGGGAGACAAAAATCTATTCCAATTAAATGTGGTTGTTTGAAATCTCTAGAGGAGACATACTTTCCTTTCTGCTTTTATATGTGCATCCCTGACCACATCCTGACCATTATCCCCTTGTAGCTATACCCAGCTCTAATTACCCGAGATCTCCAGGTGCTCCTGAAAGATATAATTTTAAGGCAGAGGACAGACTTCCAATTAACTGCCAGGGAATGGCTCTCAGAATCAAAAGGTCAGAAGCAATGGTGCCAGAATTGAGGGACAGGAAAATTTCTAAAACCTATTAAGAAAAAAAATTTCTTCTACAACTAAGTTCCTTTATGACCCAGAATAGATAAAGATGTTGACAGTCTCTGGCTAGGTTACTCTAAAGAGGTGTATGAGAATATCTTGATGTGGTATTCTTCAGTGATGGGAAAGCCACTCACACATCCCAAACAGAAAGTTTGACAGCTCTCAGCAGATCAAGTGTGGTGGGGGTAAGTGCCTCATTTTACTTATTTCGTTAATTATCATGACTTGTCCTCTTCTCTCCACTTAGCTCAAGGTAAGCAGCTGGATGGTTTGAGTCTAATGAGGTCCCATCACTGCCAAGCCCAGAAGACAGATACTAAGGATGGCAAAGGAGACCTTTCCAACTTCCCCTAAGGAAGCTCCACCTCATTAAGCAGCTAGGTTTCAAAGTCAGACAGGCCTGCATGCAAACCTGCAACTTATTAGCTGTAAGTACTGGACAAGTTACTTAACACCTGTGGTCTTTAGTATCTTCACCTGCAAAATGGATATAATATCACATGTGCATTTATTCAGCACCAACATTGCCAGGCCCGTGGTGGGTTCCTAGGTTACAGAGACAAGTGAAATGTACACACACACACATACACAGATAGTTTCAATTGCCTAGGAATAATGATGGGGGAGGTAAAGGATTACAAGCAAGGAGGCAGCACAGAGTTTTAGAATTAAATGAGATAATGGTATACAAAGTACCTGGCACAGAGAAGGCACTCAGGGAAGAGTCTTTCGGAATCCCCACGACAGATCTGCACCTCTAGATCTATAAAATATTCTAAGATTCTGTCACATGGAGATGTTTCCCAAGGAATGATTAGCCAGCAGACACATATTAAAATTGACAAATAGTATATGGTTGGTTAGTATGTGGCATTAGGGGTATTCTAGAGACCCCGTGCCTTCCCTGGCCCAGCCATCCCTGGTTCAGCTCCCTTCCTTTTTTTTCTGGCTCAGGTTAGTGGTGACAGTAAAGTAGAGGTGTTTTGGACAGTCGGGCATTTTAGTTTTCTGCAAATCACAGTAATCGATTCTCCTCCCCTGTGAAAACGAACACCGAGATGCAGTAAGGATACTGGACATCAATGCCACAAGTACAGCAGGGCCTCATCTTGCACATTCAGGGAAGGGTGCTATCTCTGGAAACAAAGGGAGATGGTCCTCCGTGGCCCAGAGCTCACCGACACTCACAAATCTGGAAGCCTCTTCACACTCCTCTTCCCTGCTGTTTTACAGGAACCATATTAAATTGAGTTACATATCTCAGAGATTTGCTTTGAAACACATGGATTATTTACATGTTATACTGTTATAAGAACCTGTGAACTTTACAAATGAAGAGAGAAGCCTGCACATGCTTTTTACCTCATTTTTATAACCCAATGCCTGTTGACTTTCCAAACACTTGCACCAGACAGGCAGTCTGATTCACTCCTTGGTCATAAATAATTTTCACACTTCCATCCTCCTAAAGCTGCTGTGTCCCTTTTCTTCATTAAGCAGAAATCCATCCTTATCTCAGCCTAACTTGGATTTCTTTCAGGTACAACTGATGGCTTCTCTTCTGGGCATTCTCTAATCCCATCTTTACTTCTAAGGGTTTCATTACTGAGACCCTGAAGGTAGGGGCATGGATTTTAGATAAATTGCCAGTGACTGATTTCAGCCCAATTTATGGCAGTAAGATTAAAGAGAAAAACAAACACATGTGTGGATTACCCTAAGATGGTCCCAAGACCTCGGCCTCCTGAAGACAGGCCTTTGTGTAATCTCCTCTGCATGAAAGGAGTGGGGGTGGGGGGGACTGTGGCCTGCTTCTAACCAACAGAATAAAGTAAAGGTGATGAGATGTACGTGACGTACATCATATGTTACATAAAACTGTAATGTCTATCTTGTGAGGAGGCACTGCCCCTTTGATGAGGCCGCTTTGATGAAACAAGTGGCAATGCTGGGGAGACCCACATGGCAAGGAACCGAGGGGAGTTTTCAGCTGATGGCCTAGCAAGAACTGTTAGGCAACTGACTTCCAAGCTGCTGCCAACAATCATGAGCTTGGAAGCCTTCCCCAGTTGAGTTTCAGATGAAACAGCACCCTTGGGCAGCATCTCCACTGCAGTCTTGTGAGAATCTGAAACAAAGAATGCTGCTAAGCGGTGCCCAACTGCAGACCTGAAGAGACTGTGAGATAATAAATGTATGTTGTTTTACATCACTACATTTGTGGTAATGCTGCTATACAGCAATAGATAACTAAGTACATAAACACAGAGAAAAGTAGCCCCTTAACTCTGAGAGCTAAGCTAGTACTCCCAGCAAGGCCTCGATGTTGCTGGAAGCTGGTCTGAACTCATACTTGGCTTTGGTGTTAAATGTAAAACAATTCCAAAGAACACCAACATCAGACTAGCTCATAAAGACTGAGACAAAAATATGACCACTCTGTAATCTTGTCTGAACATGAGCAAAATCCTGAACATTGATCAAAACACAAAAATGATCAAACACCCCCTATACTGGCTAATATGAGTATACAGCTTTGACCTTGATTCATTCCCCCGTCTCACAGATAAGATTTATTTAGATACCCATGCACTAGATTGCTCCTCCTTAAAGCATCTGACACAGAGCAAAGCCCAGCTTTCTTGAACCTTTCCCCAAATCACATAAAACAAGCCTGAATCCCATAATAAATCTTTTCTAATGCCTCCTTACTGAGATGTCAGATGGTTCCCCTTCAGGGTGTGGTCTCCCCCAGACAGCCAGCAACAAACCCAAGTCACTCAGCTACAGGTGTGTTCCTAGTGGTCTCTGGCTAAAGGGCACTGACAAAACAACAGCAAGCAAAGCAAATAAACAACAAAAAAATCAAACATGACTTTATGGAACTTGCATAAAAGTAGAACAGTCCATACACAGTTTAGATTTAAAACAAAAATACAATAAACTATCTCCAAATGAGAATAAAGGAATTATTTCATAAATGGTATTAGGATAAGTAGCCAAGAGTAGGAAAACGAGGATACACCCACATTTTAGACAAATAAAGATGAACTCTACATAAATGAAAGAACTAAACATAATTAATAAAGAGATCCATGGAAAACAATGACTCTCTCATTTGGAAACAATAACAAAGAAAAAGACTTCCCAATTCAGGTATAAATTCCTTGTGTATAATAAAAAGCAAAACAAAAATAAAAGAACATCCTGAGAAATACCTGCATCACAGTGACAAAATATTTAAATCTATAATAGAAACTTCATTTAAATTTACAAGAAAAGTGTCACGTATCTGAAAGATAATGAGTAAAGGCTATTACAGACAATTCACAAGCAGAAAATAGGAAGAGCAAACAAAAACATGGAACCATGTCCAACACTCTTTAGTGCTCCAAAGAGGTGCCATTTTACAGCAAGGAAGTAGTAATTAGACAATGAACAATCAAAGCTGGAAGTGTTGAGGCATGCTAGGAAGCCCCTTCATCACTGCTAGAATTTTCTATTATTACAAGTTTTTTGTAAAGCAGCACAGAGGAGTCATGACCCAATCACCAACTCCTAGGAAACCTTTCAGAAGAAAATACCTGTTCAGATTTTATAATAGTGTTACCTACAATGACAAACAGAAACAACTTGAAAGTCTAATAATAGGGAAATGTTTAATGAATTTGCTGTATTAATATATAGATTTATCTAATATTTAAATAATTGTGAAGGCCAGAAACATGAAAAATGTTTAGGATTTAAAGTGGAAACAATAAACACAAACTATAAAAATGCAAATAAACCTTTAGATGAATAACAATAATGTGCCAGGTGCTGTTTTAGGCATTTTGGTCACACTTCATTTAATGTTCATGACATCCTGCCAGTAAAGTAGTATTATTTCCATTTTTATAGATGGAGATACTAGGGCCAAGACCTAAATTGGCCAAGACCACACAAATGGAAAGTAGAGGAGACAGATGTGAACCACAATATGACTCTAAATGCTGTTTTTAATTTCCATGTTCTACATTAGACATACATGATTATTACAACTAGGTGCAACCATGGATATCTAGGACAAACACTGGAAGATAAGATGCAAATGTGAAATAACTGTGATATGGGAATAGGATCAAAGACAATTTAATTTAAAAAATCATATTTAATGCTACATGATCTACTCAATGCAAACAACGCAGACAATTAAGCAATGAACTCCTGACCTCCAATTCTCCACGAAAAGCTTAATTATGCACGTCCTTGGAAAGAGACATGTCCAAAACTACTTCTAATTTCACTCTTTTTTGGCAGAATGGATTGTAGGTGTAGTCCAGGATAAATACTGAAATGCAGCCATCGTTGGTGGGTACAGATTGCTGTACAAGGGTGTGGAAGAGAGCTGAGGAGGTGAGAGACCCAGAGGAAATACAGAAATGCAGAGCTGACTGGGAACTACGTAAGCTCCGAGACTCCCAGGCAGGAGAGGGCTGGGGAGAAAGGAGGTGTGTTACCAACTAAGGGGGGGGTCTTACCTGCCTGTTTGGCCTCTTAAAATAATCTGAGCTTCTATCTGCTCACAAATAGGAAGATAAAATTCAGAGAACCTGTAGAAAGACCAGTGAGTGCCCCATCCAGTTGTCTTTTTTAAACAAATTTTCAGCAATGCTATGTTCTGACATAAGGGCAGGTATAGGCTCAGACTCTTGCCACCCAGGTGTGCGTGCTGACAGCAAGCCAAAATACTTGCTTCTCGGTGCAGTGATCTAACCACACTTTCCACAACTACATTTTCAAGTCTTTTGAGTTTGTTTGTACTTTTAGGTTAACCTAATCCTTTTCTGGTCAAACCTCAGATGACACTTTGACCACTGACTTCCTCCCTAGGTAATAAATTGAAACAGAGGATACTCTGGATTCTATGAAAGTCAGATTAGAAGACCCACGTTAAGAACACTGACTTGAGGAGGGGAGTGACAAGAGATCCCCATCTGCAGACATTCTAAGCCGTTTACTCACTTGCTCACTGTCTCTCTTACGGGGTGGGAGATGGCCACCTGCTGTGTGTACAGCAGATTATAACTCCCAGATTACAGGTGCCATCCCTTCCCCAACTACATCAACTGGGCCATCACTTCAGAAGAATATTGCACAGAGGGTCAAAGCACAGCTCATCTGCTGTCAAGTCTTCTAAGACAGATAAAGGAAAGCTGGATGCTTCAAGAGACATCAGTGGTAGACTAAGTATGGCTGGGGAAGGAAGGATGTGAAACAATGCCCTGTAAATCTGATTTTCCCGATACTACATCTCAGCCAGAGCAAAATCAGTTATGTGCAAAATGATTAATCACTGTCTCCCTGAAATATTCAAGGTCCTGCTGCCTGTTCTTAGGGTGGAAAATATCTAATGCTGAAATATGACTTTCAGACATTTGTTCATTCTACACCCTTTTAATAAAGTGGAACAAAAAATTCTGCCTTGGGCTTGGCTGGGTTATGGGGTTTATCTCCTAAGTGGCAAAGCTCCATTCCTCAGTCCAATCACCACACTGAGCCCCAGTTATAAGAAGCCTGGCAGAGAAGGAAAAATGCCCGTGCCATAACTCAGGCATCGATTTATCAGATGCAATAATTGCTCTGAGAGACAGGTCTTCTCTTTATATTTGTAGAAAAACAGGCACTGCAGAAGAAAATTAATGTAGATAATGGGCAAGCCGATGGCTTTGTGTGGTGTATGTGTTCTTGACCAACGTGGCTGATGAATTACAACCTGACTCCATCACTGCTGGGGAGGGTGTAGGGAAACAGAACAAATCCTTGGAGTGCTGTCTGAGGCAAAGACTCAGCCGGCCCCACGTACCTTCTCCGCGTACTCAGACACGACCTGCTTGATCTCGGCTGAGCAGAGTCCCACAATCTGGCCCACGGAGCTTGCGGTGAGACGGGTCTGCAATCACAGGAGGGTCTGTTCTTAAGGCCATGGCTTGTCTTTCACAGAGCTGGAAAACTTGAATGCTCTATGTGTTACAGCAAAACTGATGATATTCTCAAGAGGAAAAATAATTCAGCTTTTGTTCATATATTCATCAACAAGGAGGGGAGTAAACAAGCCTCAGGATAAATGTTAAGTGACCTCTCTACCTCCTGAGTCACTTAGCTGTCCACACTAGATTCTCCTTGGACCCTGGGGCCCTCTGGAAAATCGTTTTAAACCTCATTTGCCCCATCTCAATTCTCTCTTTCTGAGGGTCACAAAATAGAGCCTGCAGTGAACTTGGAAGGCTTAGGACTGAGAGAAAAAAAGTAGTACAAATGGTAGAGGAAACAGAATCTCAGAACTCTTAAAATATCTCTCTACAGCCACGGGCCTTTCCTGCCCTAAAAAGGGTGATCCTTTCCAAGTCCTTGGTTGGACAGAACAGGGCTTGAGCTCTGGGAAGACCAACTGTAAATTCAGAATTCTATTTTCTAGCTAGATGGTGTAGGAAGGCAACACAAGGACCCCTTTGGCATGGGGCATAACTTATGTTTACAGAGAGGCAGAGCTGTACCACAGCTCTGCTGCAGAAGCCTGCATGAAGCTGTCCCAGCAGGGACATCCTGATCTCACCAGGGTCCTGCAAGTCTCCCTTCCAGAGGTTCCCATGGACTGCAACACTCTGCATTTATAAAAAGCTTCCTAAAAGAAGGATTCCAAGGAAACAGGACACACCAAGTGATGAAAAGCCAGCGCTCTGAAGGCAGGCCCTCTGGGAGGGGCCCGCACAGCAGAGCAGAGCAGGGGGATTCCACACACGCCCTCTCCCGAGACCAGCCCCACCTCACCTCATTTGCCATGGCTGTCATCTTGGTCATCAGGGACTGAATACGCTGCTAAAAGAGGAACAGGAGGCAGACATGAGCAGAGCTGACCACAGGAGACATCTGCAGTATGTTTAACCAGGTCTCTGTGAGGAATCCAAGGGTTGTTTACTTGATCTCATTTTAGAGGGCGCCTCATGAGAAGTGATAAATGGAAGCTGGAAAGGGTATGAAAGGCCAGCAGCTGACTGTGGGGGGCAGCTGGCCATTGTGGAAAGCTAGGGATGGAATTGAAATTTCTCACCAAACAATTCAAACAGAAACCCCAGGGGCCAGATGGGCCACACACCTCTTCAGCAGCCTGAAGCTCATCTTCCTCATAGGTATCTGCTTTTTCTGCAGCTGAGAGCCCTGTGGGAAGTGCTGTTTTTTCATCCTCAGCCTGGAAGGAAAGATGCAAAAATAGCTGAGCACTGAAGTTGGAGACTCAGCAGAGAAAGGACCACATTGCAAAGAGGCACGAGTCTGTGAAAGAAAACACACAAATCTGGAAAGTTGAGCCAGTCCCTGAGAAAGAATGGAAGATCCAGAGACCTAAGCTTCCATTCCACCTATAGACCGAGCAGGCTGAGCTTCAGGCCATGGCCAATGCCTGTCTCCATTTCTGAACTGTTCGCTAAAGTCATTAAGTCATATTTACCAGCCTTATTCTTACACTTTGGCGGGGTAGTCCTCCTACTTTAATGTCTCCAAGAGCAAATCACTACTTGAAGGAATGTTTTTTCAGCTGCCAGTTGAGACCCAGTGATGGGACATGAAAGTAGTTTAGCAGGTATGACCAGCATATAAATAAAAAATAATAGAGCAGAACATATCAGAGTGTTTTAGAGGGCTTTGCATGTTATAAAGGGTTAAGTACTGCTTTGTGAAACTTTTGCTTTCAGGTAGTATGCGTGACAAATTATGATGAAAAACAGAATTCTTATTGCCAAGAGTGGCCAAAAAAGTTTGAAAACCTCTGGTCTGAAGTATAAAATCTAAACTGCTTTGCCTGGTTATGAAGTTCCAGCCTCAGGCTCTAAAAGTATCAGACCACGTTCAAGATACCTGGATTAACTGCTGTTCCTCAAACATGAGCTGCAAGTCTAGAGTTCTTGGTTTTAATTCCATCTCTGTCATCCACACTGGGTGACCTCAGGCTTACCTTCTCTGGACATTGGGATCTTGTAGGGTTGAAAGAGAGGACTGGTCTCAGAAACGCTTCTCAGACCATCCCAATTCTAGGATGCTTTTCTATAACAAATTTACAACTGACTCAAAGGAGCACGGTAAACTCCTAACTGCTGGTATACAGCCATTCCCTGCTTTTCAAAAGTTTGTGCTATGCCACTTTGCTTTTACAAAAGCCCTACATTAGTACCTGTTTTTGCTAACCAGAAGAAATCTGAAGAGGATTTTATGAAAAGGTGGAAAAAAAAATAGCATTCAGTGTTTGTTCTGCAGTATACAGAAGTGGTACATGCTGAGCAGTGAGAGCGCCCCACCCGGCTCTTTCCCCGGGGACCACACTCAGCCTCTCAGCGTCAAGCCGCCACAGCTCTCAACTGTCTGTGAGCACCTATGCTTCACCCTGATTTACCTTGCGCACTTGTCAGCAACATGTGTCCTAAGGTATCAGAAAACCCTGTTAAGAAAGATTATTGCTCAAAAATTTTTCCATATAAATTAATGGTAACTGCTTCTTCGGTTCAAGCCATTCCAGCTTATGAAAGGTTTTACAGGAATGCTCTAGTTAGCAGGAGAAACCTGTATCTATAGGGGACAAGACAAGCCCAAAGTGAAGAGTATTTTATAAGCATCTCATGAGTTTTCCAATCACAATCAAACTGCCTTACTTCAGAAAACAGTCATATACACAGACATTCTTTTCATTGCATATTAAATAAAATATACTCATAAAATTATTATATACCAGATGACATGTGACATATTCAAATCCAGAAAACACCTTGCTTTGCAGAAATGACTATTTGGCTGAGTGAAAACCCAGATGTAGTAAAAACAACAAGAAGATGATATAATAATGTGTGTGTGACTGACTGCTAATGAACTATTACTACTAATGATAATCAGAGTTAACACTTATGAGATGCTTCCTATGTGCTGGACCATTCTGTGTCCTCTACATTTTAATCTTCACAACAGTGCTAGGAGGCAGTAAAAATCACTGCCCCTGATGTACAGAGGCTGTGAACAAAGTATACTGTCCAAAGTCACACAGTGAAGAAGAGGAGCTAGGATTTGAAACCAGCCAGTCTGGCTTTAGAACATATGCTCCTAGTCACTGTCGATGTCCTCTGATGACTGAGACAATTCCCTCAGGAAGCAGAGGGAGGCTGGGAGTCAGGGAAGGCTTCCTGGAAAGTGGCCTGAAGGATGGGAATCTCGGCAGAGGGAAGGGCCACAGAACAGCAAGAGAAGCCGTGTCCCACTCAACAAAATCTGGGGGTCACTGGGGAATGAGGAGAAAGGTTATGAATAGATCTCAAGCTGCCGAACTCTGCTTTTTAAGAGGTCACTGACCACTTTAGTTAGTACTTTATCATTTAAAAGGCAGAGGTTAAGAGCACAGACTTTCATGTCACATAGACCTGGGTTCAGAGCCTTATAATGGCACTTTAGGAGCTATGTGGTCTTGGACAAATCACTGAGCCTCTTTGAGCCTCAGCTTTGTGACCTGAAAAACACTAATAAGTATCTTCCTCATAGAGTTGTTTAGAGGAGTAAGAAAAAAAACAAAACAAACAAAACAAAAAACATGCAGAGCCCTGAACAAGGGCCTGGAATTTAGCCTTTTAGATTCATATGTCTCCCTGCTACTGACAATTAAGGATCATTAATACATGCATATATTAAAAGAAATCTTTGAGACCCCTTTGTGAAGTCAGAAAACCCCATCTTGACTTACCTATTTTTCCACATTGGCCTGTCTAATTTTTTTCAGGACAGGCCTGTATAATTCATGGCTGTGTTCCATTTCACTACCAGCGTCCTGTTCACTCCTGTCTAGGGTCTCTCTCATCAGACGAGGAGTGCTCAGGGCCCTGGGAGTGGACTTCATCTTCACACTTTGCGCTAGCAGACCACACAGTTTGCCCTGAGGCCATAACCTTCAAGCACCCCTCCCTTCCAGCCCTGTGATGAGGATGCTGCTTCAGCTTCCCACCTGCAGAGGCAGCGGGCTGGAGATACCAGGACAGAGATGTGGTGGCCAAGGCAGCGGGCACACCCCTGCTTAGTGGGCTGTCCAAGGACCAGAGCCTGGAGGGCAGCAGCGCTGCCTCCCACCCTGCTGGGCAGCCTGTCAGTTCAGACAGAGGCAAAAGGGAGGGGAACCTCCATCTTCCTGATACTCTCTCCCAATGCTATGCTTTTCTTACCTTCTCTGTTTTGCTCTGGCGGCTAAATCCGTATCTCCTGCAGACCACAAAAAAGGGGAGCTCAATTACTATTCAAAATTCACATAAATTTGGTCAAATGCATTTGGTTGGATTTTTACATGAAAAGTACTGAAAATAACTGATTCTAAGCTGCAGAAAATGTTTTAAGTGCCTAAACTATAAACATACTCCACCGATTTTGAATAAAGGGCCAGCTATTCTATGTGAAATGTGAATATATCAATAGGAACTCCCAAAGAGTGCAGAGGGCAACATTCAAGTGCAATCATTACCCTTTGAATCAGAAACTACATTTCAGATTCACAGGTTAAGCTAAAGGCCTTAAAAATTATCTGTATGAACAATCATGAATGTGTTTGCTCAGGCTAAATATGTTTTTTAATGCCTCCTTTCATAACCTCAAGTCCAGCCCATTTTTCTTTCTCAAACATGACCCAGGTAGGATGCCAGTAATGTATGTTCACTTTGCACAAGCTTAAATTCAAAGAAACTCACAATGCACTTTAGTTTAAATTAGTTTATTTTCAGGTTCTAATTAATATCTGTGCTTTTTTTTTTCAAGCCAGTACAACAATGAGAAAACCATTCAAAACTAAAATAGAGCACATAATGCAAAACACCCAAACCCACTTACCTTCATATAGTATATAAAGAAATAAAGTTACAGGCAACCATTTAAGAAAAACATGTTAAGAGCTTGTGCTCTACCTTCACTCATGCCATACCTGGCGTGCTGGCTTATTACCTGGTCTTGGGCCTCCAGCCTCACTCCATCCCCATTCTGCCTCCCCATTCCTTGTCCAACCTCCCATTAAATGTCAGGTCTCTTTCCTCAGGAGCAATAGGACCCTCAGCACTCTCACCAGGGCCACTCTTCCCTGGCTCTGCCTGGCCCAGTTAGCCTCACCACCAGCAGCTTACCTTACATGCTTCTGCTGCCTGAACAGAAAGCTGTGTGCACACTGTACTGTTGCTCCTCTCCTACCTTCCCATTCCCTCCTCATCCCTCAGCTCCACAGCCATCTCCTCTCAGAAGCATCCCCCGTGCCCAGAGCTCTGCCCTGGCTGGTCCATCCCTGGCACACGGGGCTCCTCCCAGATGGCAGTCACGGCCAACTGCCCGTTTGTATGTGTGCATCCTTCTCTTGAGGGCACTAATGTTCCATTTACATTTTGTATTTCCAATGTACATTGAACTAATAAACTGAACATAAGTAAAAGACAACACAGGAACCAAGAAGTCAAAGTATCACCTAACCTTGCAACAGGCTGTCATACAACTGCAGCAACCAAAGAGTCACTGTTGGGCACAGTGTGCTCGTGCATTAGGCATAAATCTACAGGTCCAAAGTGCGGAAGACAGGAGTCAAATTTTAAGTATCCATACACATTCTGTGAAGGAACTTAAGGCAAATTCTGTGAAGTATTTTAATCACTACCAATTGCATTTTCCTATACTGCAGAAGCTGGAAAACAAAAAAACCTTTCTATACGCCCTTAAACCTAGGGTTCTGAATGCTATTTAGGTTCCACCAATCAGATGCATCTACTGGAGTTTTGAATGTGCATCAGTTAGATGAGAAGAGAGGACATAAAGGATTCATAGTGCTGGTGTGGATCACAGAAGTAACCTGGTTCTGGGGCCAGCAGCTGCCACAGCGACTTCCTCATCTGTTCAAATGTGGTGTGGTTTCTTTGCCAGTAGCTGTCGCACCAGCTTCTCACCACTGTGGGCCACTAGCTACCTTCCTGATGGTGGCGGCAGAACAGCATCCTTGGAGACCCAGTTCTACCGTGGTGCTTGGCAAATGACCCTGTTCAGCCTAGATTCCATCTCTTAGGCCTTCCTGGATCCCTGTCATCAATCTCTTCTGCTGAAATTGGTGAGAGGGTTTTGTATTCTCAATGAGGGGACCTTGATCAATAGCAGGTCTCACCAAAGTTTCCCACATCTAGAAGTGTCTTTGCACACTTGTTTTCCAGGCCTTCAGTCTATGGGGACCCTTAGGGCAGAAGACATACCCTCAGGCAGACAATCCTTACCTAAGGCCCTGCAACTTTACAGATTTCCCAAATGAAGCAGTAAACAATTGAGTGTTCAATGCCTGGAACTCATCTACTCCTTCTTAAAGACAGGCTCTAGGAAGACTTTTCTAACTACCTAAGAAAAAAACCAGGTTAGGCCCCCACAACTGTGTACTTCTGTATTTATACCCCCATGCCCTCATTCTACAATGTACAATAATTATGTGCTACATGTTATCCTTTGTCTGTTGAGCTCCTAGAGGGGAGGGAATTTGCATCATTCATTTTTTTTAATGTATTTAAAATTGACTTATGATTCATATAACAAAGCTCACCATTTTAAAGTATATGCTTCAGAGGTTTTTATTATATTCACTATTCTGTTCATCACCACTAATTCCAGAATAGTTCCATCACCCCCAAAATAAACTCCATACCTATTAGCAGCTAGTCCCAACTTCCCATCTCCATCCCCCAGCTAGTAATAATCTACCTTCTCTCTTTACAGACTTGACTGTTCTGGATATTTCGTACAAATAGATCATATAATATGTGGTCTTTTGTGACTGGCTTCTTCACTTAGCATGTTTTCGAGGCTCATCCATATTGTAGGACAAATCAGCACTTAATTCTTTCTGTGACTAAATAATATCCTACTGTATGGAAAAAAAACATTGTTTATCCATTCCTTAGCAGGTGGACATTTGTGTTGTCTCTACTTTTTAGTGATTGGGGATAGTACTGATATGAATATTCATGTTCAACTTCATTCACTTTTGTATCTGTAGTACCTAATACAGTGCCTGGCATATAGTAGTACTCAAAAAATGTTTGCTGAATTAATAAAGAGTCCAGCTCATTTTTCTAAAGGCTTCCTTCTCCATGTGACATGGTAGCAATGTTTCCATTACAAAGGAGAGCTGTCCTCAGCTGCCTGTTAATGCCTGCCTCATTGTGTTCACTGGTCACTGTGTCTATGAGAGACTCTTCCATGTTATTTGAGCTTTATGGAGATGTGGGTAAAACTGCAATATTTCCAGAATCTCTTGTCTGGCTTTAATGTATCTCCATATCAATAGGTGTTTCAAGGGGCAGAGAGAAGTAATCCATCTCCATATGAATAGGTAATTACAAGGGCCAGCGAGGTCATATCTGGACCAGAGAGGTTGGGTGCAGTCTCTTCTTTTGCAGCTGTGTCGAGAGACGCGTGGGACAACTGCTTGTAAGAAATAAACAGGTTTCTCCCACTTTATTTCTCCCTTTGACTGATTTTGGTTTCAAAAGTATTTTGCCCTAGGATTTTCCTTTCAGACTTACACCTGGAAGTAGTCGGCAGAACCTCTAAACCCAAAATATGTCTACATGGGTGCGACTATTGGGCAGGCTGCCTCTAGAGATGGTGGGGAGATGCCAGGAAACCCCCTTTGGATGGTGGGGAGGCCCCAGTGGCTGCAGCGGTAGAGGGTACAGCTTCACCCGGGAGCCCCCTATCTGTGGGGCTTCCAATGAGGAAACTGGTTTAGGGTAAAGCACCTCCTAGAGGGGTGGGGCCTTCCCCACAATTGGGGAGGGGTGGAGACACTGGAAGCTGCAGAATTAACCCTCTGTGAGAAAGAAGACTGCTTAGAGGCCCTGAGTGGCCATGTAGCAGCAGGGATTGCAGGATCTCTTTCCTTGACATGGTGGAAAGTGTTATCAAGGAGAGAGAGAGGGTTATTGAGGAGAGAGAGAGAGACTTTGGCAGGAGAGAGACACACTTCAGCATCACTTGGAGGAGCTGGGCAATGACCTACGGGATGCCCTTAAGGAAGAAAGACAGTTATTGAGAAGACGGGTCGCACTCCTGGAAGATATGTTAGCAGCAAGGGAGGAGGCAGCCAGAGAATCCATGCTGAGGAGGCTGTGGGGGAGGGGGAGGAAAAGGCGGTGACTTCAGCCCCGGAGATGGTAGAGGAGATATTGGGAAAGGATGAAGGGGTGTGGGTAAGGGTTGATCTGTTGCTGAGGCCACTGCCTGAGGCACCAGACTCTCCTGTATTAAAGCCCCACTTGGTTGTAATTAAGAAAGTAAAAATGCAACAACTGCGGACTCCTCAGGGGGAGGAGCCACCTGCTCTCCAGGTTGTGGAGCACTCCATGCTCCACCCCTAACCCCAGGATGGGCTGGCGGACATGAGTGTTCAGTATCGGCAAAAAACGTTGGAGCTTCTGCCTATGTGGCTTCTGCGTCTCTGGGATATGGGAGTGGAAAGCATTGTTATGTCGGATTCTGAAATGAGTAGACTGGCTTCCCTGATGACTCACCCTTCTCTCTGGCAGCAGTTGCAAAGTTCCCATTACACCTCAGGGAATTAGGTGCTTCTGGATTAGCTGACAACAGCCATCAGGGCAGTTTGGCCTAACCAGGATGATTTACCACACTTACCCACTAGCTAGAAAATGTATGCAGAGCTCCAGCAGGTATTGGAGCTGGGCATGAAAAATATCATCTATAATATGGACTCCCAGCATCCCAATGAGGAGTTGTTCATTGTAGGAATGAGAAATCTGGTGGGCCATATAGCTTCCCCATCTCTCTTTGGGTCCCTAGTGACTATTCCTGCCCCCCACATAGGACAACCCATAAGTGAGGCTACTCGTACTTTAGCAGATCTGGGGGAGGTTGAAATAATAAGAGCCCAGAAGGAAGTATGAGATGGAGGCATAGCCCCATATCTGGCCTGCAAGACTTCCTGGGAGACAGTACTCAGGCTCCGCCTGGGCCCTCACTCCCACAGGATGACGACTGGGCATCGTAGTTCAACTGAGGGGAGGGTCAAGGCCCCCACCAAGGGGTATGTGGTGGGTACCAGAGGCCACGTGTACAATTAGCAATTCATTAGTCCCCCATGAATGTATAACATGTCCTGGCACTGGTGGACACAGGAGCTGAGTGTTCTCTGATTTATGGCAACCCTGAGCATATTCCCAGGACCCCTGCTGTGATAGATGGCTATGGGGGTAAGGCAATTAGAGTGAATAAATCCCATTGGGGATAGGGCGTTTACCCCCAAAGGAGTATACTGTGTACATTTCTCCCAACCTGGAATATATTTTGGGTGTCGATATCCTTCAGGGCCTGTGGTTACAGACCACTGCAGCTAAGTTCAGATGGATGGTATGTGTGGTAAAGGCAGTTCTGAGGGGACATGCTAAGCACCCACCTGTAGCTCTGCCTGTACCTTGGCAGGTGACAAACACTATGCAGTATAAATTGCCTGGGGGGCACAAGGCAATTGGAGAAACTACAGGAGTTGGAGAAGGTGGGCATCATAAAGCCCACTCATAGTCCTTTTAAATCCCCAGTATGGCCACTGAAAAAGCCAGATGGCTCCTGGCATTTGACCGTAGACTACAGGGAACTGAAAGTCACACCCCCTTTGCGTGCTGCTGTCCCCTCTGTAGCAGCCCTTATG
This sequence comes from Smutsia gigantea, assembly GCA_032199065.1. Taxonomy (NCBI): domain Eukaryota; kingdom Metazoa; phylum Chordata; class Mammalia; order Pholidota; family Manidae; genus Smutsia; species Smutsia gigantea. The sequence goes on along the minus strand of JAVSCE010003195.1, from coordinate 30,295 downwards.
GAGATAGTCATGAACTAGGGACGTATCATTATGTTGTGAACCTTGCTAATGCTTCTCTATTGACATACCACAGGTAAGTCAGGAACAGTTTGCCTTCATGTGGGAAAGCCAGCAGTGGACATTCACTGTCCTTCCACAGGGATCCCTCCACAGTTCCACCATTTGTCATGGACTTGTAGCCCAGGAGTTGGTCACATGGAAGAAACTGCAAACGGTGCAGCTGTATCACTACATTGATGATATTGTGCTCATGTCTGATGCTCTTGCAGATTTAGAAGGGGCAGGTCCTAGACTGCTGCCACATCTACAAGAGAAAGGATGGGCTGTGAACAGCAAAAGGTTCAGGGACCTGGTTTTTCTGTAAAGTTCTTGGGGGTTGTTTTGTTGGGTAAAACTAAAGCTATTCCTGAAGCAGCCACAGACAAGGTCCAAGGCTTTCCTTACCCCTACCACTGTGGCAGTATCACAAGAGTTTTTAGGTCTTTTGGGCTACAGGAGAGTGTTTATCAAGCATTTGGCACAAATTCTGAAGTCCTTATACTGGTTGGTATGAAAGGACATCAGGTGGGACTGGGATGAAATACGCAGCTTCTTTTAATGCTGCTAAGTGAGCAGTCAAGGCCATACAGGCCTTGAGTGTAATGGACTCATCAAGGCCCTGTGAGCTAGATGTTCATGTACCCAAAGATGGTTATGGATGGGGTCTTTGGCAGAGGCTTGAACAGAAACGCCAACCTACTGGATTCTGGTCACAACTATGGAAAGGAGCAGAGGTCCAGTACACCTTGATAGAGAAGCAACTGGCTGCTGTGGACCACGCCTTGCTGGCTACAAAGCCCATCAGTGGAACAGTTCCAACCAAGGTAAAACCACCTATCCCATTGTGGTGTGGGTGTGAGACCGGACCCAAAGGCCAAGGAGTGGCGTGGCACAGATGCCTGCACTGGCCAAATGGGGTGCATATTTACAGCACTGTAGCACCCTCTCTACTAGCCCCTTGAGTGGACAACTCCAACGCTTACTGGGGCCAGTGACGTATACCGGTGGAAAGCAGGAAGAACTTGCTTTTGTGCCATTGGTAGCAGAGAGTCCTTATCAGGAGGGAAAAGCCCCTACACCTGAAGATGCTTGGTATACAGACAGCTCCAGTCACGGGCAGTCCCCGAAGTGGAGGGCTGTGGCTTATATGGATGGATGATGGAGAGAGGAAGAACAGCCAGCGGGCCGAGTTGCAGGCAGTATGGCTCATGATCACTCAGGAACTCTTCCCTATAGTTGTCTGCACTGACAGCTGGGACGTCTATCTGGGCCTGACCCTTTGGCTACTGACATGGTATCATGCCAACTGGACGGTTGGTCACTGGCCCCTTTGGGGACAAGAATTTGGGCAAGACCTATGGGCCTCTTGTGGGACTGAGACTTACCATATATCATGTGACTGGCTATTTGTCTTTGGCATCCCCAGGGAATAAAGACGCAGACACACTGGCCCAGGTGCATTGGCTAGAAGGAAAGACTGCCTCTCATGTACTTCAATGGTTACGACGTTTGTTGCATGCGGTGCAAAAGACAGTGTGAGCTGTAGCCTGTCAGTGGGACTTGCCGTTGACCTCTGAAGAATTCGGTAGAGCTTGGAAGGAGTGCCTTGTGTGCTCTAAGAAGGACTTATACTGCAGCAACACGGGGCAATAGTAAGGGGCTGATACCCCTTGCCAGGTGGCAGATAGACTATACTGGGCCTCTGCCCATATCAGAAGGATATAGATGCTATAACTTGTGTGGACACAGCTACTGGCCTGTTGGTTGCTTTTCCTGCATGTCATGAAGATCAGCAAACCACCAAGAGTGGCCTAGAGTATCTCTTTGAAGCCTATGGCTGGCCGAAGGTGATTGAGAGCAATCAAGGCATCCACTTTACTGGACACGTGTTACAAGAAAGGGTGCAGCAATTAGGAATAAGGTGGAAGTATCGTGTGTTATATAACCCTACTGGGACAGGCATGATAGAGAGGTACAATGGTTTGCTGAAATCCAGCCTGAAGTTGGACACCAGTAGTCTACAGAGCTGGTCAGTTTGTTTATGGACAGTGCTATAGCATTTGAATGAGAAGCCCTGAGAAAGAGCCTTGAGCACTGTGGATATGCTAACACACATTGCTGCCTCTCCTATACAACTGTATGTGCAAACCAAAGAGGAGTTATTGAAGCCAGGCTATGGCCAGCAGAGCAACATCCTGCTGCCAGCCCCTACTGCATTAAACCCTGGAGACACTGTTGAGTGAACATGGACGAGATCTCATTCCTGCCACTGTCCTATCACAGGACGACTCTCTTGCATGCATCCTACCTGATGGACAAGATTTGCCTATGTCAGTGTTGTGGGTAAAATTGTAATATTTCCAGAATATCTCGCCTGGCTTTAGTACATCTGCAAACCAATAGGTATTCAGAGGTGGAAAGAAGTATGGTTTTAGTGCATTTGCATTTCCTGAGGGTGGAGACAAGTTCTTCTCCATATCAATGGGTAAATCTGGGCAACAGAGGGCTTATCTGTACCTGAGAGGTGAGGGGGAGGGCCTGTTTTGCTTCTGCTGGAGCAGTAGAGAGAGAAGGCCCCAGACTGCAGTTTGTAAGCAATAAACAGATTTTAAACTTTATTTCTCCCTTTGACTGATTTCGGTTTTTAGAGGTATTCTGCCCCGGGACTTCTTCTTCCCAGATTTACAGTGTCATTAAAACATGTATCTTATTGCCCTTAAGGTTATTTTCTTCTATGGCCCCTGTGGCCTGGACCCACCCCCTGCTACAACTGCCATGTGATGATTGCTCTGAATTCCCTACCTATTCTGCTACTGCCTGCCTGTGGAATGGGCAAGCTATGGACTTAATCTGCATAGGACTTTGAACCTAGTTGAATCCTCTGGCTTGAGGATTATCATGATTTTATTGCTATTGCTATTGTACTTTATTAGTCTGGTTACAATGCTCCAGTTTTCTCACGCAGGGGCCATTGTGGAAGATGGGGAATGAGTAGATTCTAAGGTGAAGTTTCTAGAGGGATGGGCTGTGAGTAAAACTACAATATTTCCAGAACCTCTCGCCTGGCTTTTTAGTGCATATCCATATCAATAGGTGTTTCTAAGGGATGGAGAGAGGTAGTGTATCTCCATATCATAGGGCAAGCAAGGGTATATCTGGACTGGAGAGGTTGGGTGGGTTCTCTTCTTCTACAGCCTGGTAGAGAGAGAGATTGGGAAGACTACTTGTAAAGAAATAAACAGATTTCTCGCTTTGACTGATTTCGGTTTCAAAGTTAATATGCCCCAGGATTCCCCCCCAACCCCCAGGAATTACAGGGGAGAACATGATATCCCTTTATCAACCCTCACAAAGGGCTGGGCAGATGCTTCACTTTATTTATACCACAAAAGCATTTACTTCTCTCTTTTCTTTCCTAGTCATGCTGGTCTATCCTACAACCTCGCTTTCCTCTTGCTCTGTCTGTCCTGCCCATTCCTGAGAAGTGCCCAGCTGATAATGCAGTGCCATATGCTTTGATCTGCTCCCACCTTTTCCTTCATTACCTCTGACTCACCAACCCTGCAGATGTCCTACACTGTCAGCACCAACAGAGCTCCTGCCTTCTTGCCACCTTGTTTACTTCCTCATACTCCAGATCTCGTACTTGGTCTTTGACATCAAGAATGTACATCTTCTAGAACAGCATAGTCCAAAAAACATGAAAATGAAAGCCACATACATAACTTTAAATTAGTAGATTCACATACTCAGATTATTCTGCACATACTTATACATTTTCCAATAACTAAAGCAAACATGGGTTTTAAAATTTAAAGTTAATTAAAATCAAGATTCTGTTACTGAGCCACTCCAAGTGCTCAATAGCCACAGGTGGCTAATGGCTGCCACACTGGACATCACAATTCTAGGAAACAACTAACTTTTAAGTACAACTGCCCCAGGGCAAATTAAGACAGGTATCAAACTATCTGTAATCTGGAAAAAAAGAGGGGCATAACAAAGCCCTAAATACCAAGGACAGTGAACTCTGTTTTTTCCCTCAACAAGCATTTACTAAATATCCTTCTATGAGTATGTCATAGACCTTTCCATCATAGCAGACACAAACAGGTTGAGATACATGTCATATTTCATTTACTAAGTACAGAATGACTTCAAGGCAACTCAAAATTAAGCCTCAAATAGTGATGAATAGGCTAATTCCAACATTCTAGTGGTTGTGCTTCAAAATTCCACTTGCAAGTCAACTATACTGCAAATAAAATGCATTTCTCCACAGTGGCAGTTTTATAGTGTGGTTAGGTGTTCAGGTAAGCTTCTAAAATTTGATTGGACCCATAATAAAACTGAAATAGTGCAGAGTTGCAATTTTGTTTAAATCTAAAACAAAAGTTAAGAGTCTTTCCTTTCTTCCAACCCCATAACATTTAAATAAATACATCCAAACATGCTTTTAACACACACAGGGTCCTTAAGGCCTTCAGCATGCCTGATAAGGCTCCAAGTCCAGCCTTATTTGAGTAACTGAAAGTCAAAAAGGTGGAAGAAGTTGGAATGTTGACTCAGAGTCAGATGTACTGTGGGCCTATGCTGAGTGACCTTTAATCCCAAAGAGAAAATACTGTTTTCAAACCTTCTTACTCTAGGAGTCAAAATACTTTCCCTCTTAACAAGAGGTGAGATAAAGAGGAAAATAGAAGCACTGACAATAGATGGGGGATGAGGATCCCTAGGTGGGAATGAGCAATGACAGGGTGCCACAATGGCGTGGGGAGGGCAGGATGGAACAGAGTGAATCCCAGATCTGCAGAGGGCCAGCCTTGTTGAATGGGTAAGGGAGGGAAGAGTGGTAAGATTTCTCACAAGGGGGCTGAAGGGAGGGATGGTGCTAGGGTAATGAATATATAGGGACAAGAAGGACTGAAAGGGAGGCTCAGGAGAGGGACCTCATTTGAACCTAAAGGCCTTATTTATGGGCACTTGGGAACTGAAAGCTGCTGCTGCTAATGATCATGACCATGGTAATGATGGTGATGACAGCACCGAATAGCTGCTGTGTACTGTTTTCTATGGACAAACTGTTCAAAGTTCTTTACATGCATCTTGTTATGTAATTCTCATTTACTGGGAAAGCTTTCCATGCAGTGGAGGCTACTGGTAGAACCCTGAGGAAAGAGTGATGCCAGCAAGGAGGAGGAATAAAACACACTTTGGGGCTCTAAGTTTTACCCAATTTGCTCTGTTTAGTTCTAATGCCTACTCTCTTCTTTTTCAGTCTCAGACTGAGTAACAAAGACTGGACCTGTCTTTCTAAAACCAAGAGCCAAACTCTCACTGGTGGCTCAAATAATATTTGTAGATGATAAAGACATGCTTTTGGAGTCAACAACGCTAAGTTCAAGTCCCAGGATGAGGGTCTTAATGATTCTTAATAACTGATAGTTGACTTTGAGCAAGTTACTTTTAGCCTTTCTTAATGCTGTCTTTATCATTCTCAAAGGAGAATGAGCTAAACAAACTGTTAGAATGTCCTAAGTATCCACTCCCCAACTTTTCACAGTCTCACTAGGAAAGCTAAAAATAAAGCAAAACAATTTCATCAGAAGGAAAAGATGGTGGCATGAGTAGGGTGGTGGAAATCTCCTCCCAAAACCATATATATTTTGAAAATACAGCAAATACAACTATTCCTAAAAGAGTGAACAGAAGATACAGTACACCAGCCAGGCTACATCTGTGAGAATCCAACATTTCATGGAAAAGGGTAAGATACAAAGCCATGACCCGGCGGGACCCGAGCACTCCCCCAACCCCAGCTCACTGTCAGGAAGAAAAGAATCAGAGTGGGGAGGGAGTGGAAGCATAAGACTGCTAAATAACGAGCCCTAGTAATCTTCCCCAGGAGCACAGACACACATTGCGTGGTGCTCTGGATATTAGAGCAGAAAAACAAAATCTGAGACTAAGACTGCAAACAGGTTCCCACAGCCAGCTGCCCTGGGACAAAAGAAAAGCAGGCACTTTAAAAGTTTTAAAGGGACAAGGGTTTAACAGGTGGACAAAACCGTTTTGGCACACTCAGCCCAGCAGGCTGGGAAGTTTCAAGAACTTCAGGTGCTTTAACCCCTTGTTGGCAAAGCAGCTAGGAGGCCCCTCACGGCGATAAGCAGCCTGCCATTCTTTCTTCCCTGCTGGCACCTGAAAGCAAACTGGCTGACCCGCCATTGCTGCAGAACCGGCGGGGAGCAGCCCGCCAACACAGAGGCTTAACACAGAGATTTCTCCCTGCACAAGGCTAACCAGCCCAGACCCAGAGGCTGCTCCCTGTGCGCGGTTGAATGGCACAAACGGTGGAGATGGGCACAGAGTCCGGAAGGCACGAAGGCACGCTGTTCTCATGGCAGAACATGCACAGTTCGCCTGCAACCCCTGCCAGTGCACTAGGCCATCCTGAGGGCCACCACGCCCATGGCAGCTTAGGGGATTAACTCAGAGGCTGCTTCCTGTGTACAGCTGACTGGCACAGACAGAGGAGACAGGAGCGGAGACTGGGAGGCATGAAGGGGCCTGTCCTTGTGGCAGACACATACACTGCTGGTCTGCGACCCCCACCAGAGCCCCAGGCAATCCCGAGGGCTGCCCCACCCAAAGCAGCCTAGGGGATTAACCCAGAGGTTGCTCCCTGTGTGCAGTTAACAGGCACAGAAAGCGGAGACAGGCAAGGCAACCGGCAAGCAGGAAGGGATTTTGTTCTCCCAGCTGACACATGTGCCCTCGCCGGCAACCACTCCCATCACCATGAAAAGGCAGAAGAACCTTGTTCAGTCCAAAATCCCTGAAACACCAGACAGAAGGTTTGGTGAGACTGAAATCATCAATCTTCCTGAAAAAGAATTCAAAATAAAAGTCATAAAAATGCTGATGGAGCTACAGAGAAATACTCAAGAGCTAAGGGATGAATTAAGGAGGGAGATAACAGATATGAAACAAACAATGGAAGGATTTAAGAGCAGACTGGATGAGCTGGAAGAGAATGCTAATGGAATAGAAATCAGAGAACAGGAAAACAGAGAAGCTGAGGCATAGAGAGATAAAAGGATCTCTAGGAATGAAAAAATATTAAGAGAACTGTGTGACCAATCCAAACGGAACAGTATTTGCAATATATGGGTACCAGAAGAAGAAGAGGGAGAAAAAGGGATAGGAAGTGTCTTTGAAGAAATAATTGCTGAAAACTTCCCCAATATGGGGAAAGAAATAGTCTCTCAGACCATTAAGTCCACAGATCTCCCAACACAAGGGACCCAAGGAGGACAACACCAAGACATATAATAATTAAAATGGCAAAGATCAAAGACAAGGACAGTGTATTAAAATCACCCAGAGAGAGAAAAAAGATCATCTACAAAGGAAAACCCATCAGGCTATCATCAGACTTCCCAGCAGAAACCTTACAGAAGGGAATGGCATGATATATTCAATGCAATGAAACAGAAGGGCCTCGAACCAAAAATACTGTATCCAGGAAGATGATAATTTAAATTTGAAGGAGGGATTAAACAATTCCCAAATAAGCAAAAGTTGAGGGAATTTACCTCCACAAACCATCTCTACAATGTATTTTAAAGGGACTGCTCTAGATGGAACTATGCCTAAGGCTAGATAGCTGCCACCAGAGAAAATAAAACCACAGCAGAAAGCAGACCAACCAAATACAAACTAAATGCAAAATAAAATCAGCTATCCACAAAAATCACTCAAGGGAAACACAAAGAGTACAGAATAAAACACCTAACATATAAAGAGTGGAGGAGGAAGAAAAAGAAGGGAGAGAAAGAAAGAATCATCAGACAGTGTTTATAATAGCATAGTCAGGGAGTTAATTTAGATAGATAGTAAAGAAGGTGCCCTTAAAAGTTTGGTAACCACGAAGCCAAAGCCTGCAATGGCAATAAGTACATATCTATCAATAATCACCCTAAATGTAAATGGACTGAATGCACCAATCAAAAGACACAGACTAATAGAATGGATAAAAAAGCAAGACCCATCTATATGCTCCTTACAAGAGACTCACCTCAAACTCAAAGATATACATAGACTAAAAGTGAAGGGATGGAAGAAGATATTTCATGCAAACAATAGGGAGAAACAGCAGGTGTTGCAGTACTTGTATCAGACAAAATAGACTTAAAAACAAAGAAAGTAACAAGAGACAAAGAAGGACATTACATAATGATAAAGGCGTCAGTCCAACAAGAGGAATAACCATTATTAATATCTATGCACCGAACACAGGAGCACCTACATATGTGAAACAAATACTAACAGAATTAAAGGAGGAAATAGAAAGCAAAGCATTCATTTTAGGAGACTTCAAAGCACCACTCACTCCAAAGGACAGATCAATCAGACAGATAATAAGTAAGGACACAGAAGCACTCAATGACACATCAGAAATGATGGTCCTAACAGACAGCTATAGAAATTCCACCCAAAAGCAGCAGGATACACATTCTTCTCAAGTGCACATGGAACATTTTAGAGAATAGACCACATACTAGGCCACAAAAAGAACCTCAGTAAATTCAAAGACTGAAGTTGTAACAACCAACTTTTCAGATCACAAAGGTATAAAACTAGAAATAAACTGTACAAAGAAGACAAAAAGGCTGACAAACACATGGAGGCTTAGCAACATGCTCCTAAATAATCAATGGATCAATGACCAAATTAAAACAGAGGTCGAGCAATATATGGAGACAAATGAAAACAACAGCAAAATGCCCCAACTTCTGTGGGACACAGTGAAGGAAGTTCTAAGAGGAAAGTATATAGCAATCCAGGCCTACTTAAAGAAGGAAGAACAATCCCAAATGAATAGCCTAATTCACAATTATTGAAACCGGAAAAAGAAGAACAAATGAGGCCCAAAGTCAGTAGAAGGAGGGACATAATAAAGATCAGAGAAGAAATAAATAAAATTGAAAAGAGTAAAACAATAAAAAAAATTAATGAATCCAAGAGCTGGTTCTTTGAGAAAATAAACAAAATAGATAAACCCCTAGCCAGACACATTAAGAAAAAAAGAGAATCTACACACATAAACAGAATCAGAAATGAGAAAGGAAAAATCACCAGACACCACAGAAATACAAAGAATTATTAGAGAATACTAAGAAAAACTATATGCTAACAAACTGGATAACCTAGAAGAAATGGACAACTTTCTAGAAAAATACAACCTTCCAAGAATGACCCAGGAAGAAACAGAAAATCTAAACAGATCAATTACCAGCAATGAAATTGAATCGGCAATCAAAAAACTACCCAAGAACAAACCCCCTGGACCATATGGATTCACCACTGAATTTTACCAGGTATTTAGAGAAGACATAATACCCATTCTCCTTAGAGTTTTCCAAAAAATAGAAGAGGGGGGAATACTTCCAAACTCACTCTATGAAGCCAGCATCACTCTAATACCAAAACAAGGGAAAGATGCCACAAAAAAAGAAAACTACAGACCAATCCCTGATGAACATAGATGCAAAAATACTTAACAAAATATTAGCAAACTGAATTCCAAAACACATCAAGAGGATCATACACCATGATCAAGTGGGATTCATCCCAGGGATGAAAAGATGTACAATATTTGAAAATCCATCAACATCATCCACCACATCAACTAAAAGAAAGACAAAAACCACATGATCATCTCCATAGATGCTGAAAAAGCATTCAACAAAATTCAACATCCATTCATGATGAAAACTCTCAACAAAATGGGTATAGAGGGCAAGTACCTCAATATAATAAAGGCCATATATGACAAACGTACAGCCAACATACTTAACGGCGAGAAGCTGAAAGCTTTTCACCTAAGATCCGGAACAAGACAAAGATGCCCACTCTCCCCATTTTTATTCAACATAGTACTGGAGGTCCTAGTCACGGCAATCAGACAACACAAAGAAATAAAAGGCATCCAGATTGGTAAGGAAGAAATCAAACTGTCACTGTTTGGAGATGACGTGATATGTACATAAAAAACCCTAAAGAATCCACCTCAGGAGAGGATTAAAGATGGCAGCGTGAGAGGTGAGACAGAGGCTTCCTACTAAAACCACATAAAATATGAAAATATAGCAAATACAACTACTCTTGAAAGAGCAACAGGAAAAAGGACTGCAACAAACTGCATACACCTGGAGACAAAAGCAGACCTCAAGGAACAGGGTAACATACTAAAGCTGTGGTCCTGCGGGATCCAAACCCTTCCCCCACCCCACCTCACCAGCAGGAGGAAGAAGAACGGAGCAGGGAGGGAGTGGAGATCTGGGACTGCTGAATACCTAACTCTGGAGATCTGCTCTGGGAGCACAAACCTACCTTTCATGGTGCTTGCATGGTAGTCTCATAATTAGGCGGTTGGAAAGCTAAGACAGGCAGAATTCCCAGAGAGACTGAGATTCAAGCTGCATGTGGAAAGCAGGGATCCATATCCAGCTGCTCTGGGACAAAAGAAAGGCGGACAGTCTGAGAGACTCCCTAACAAAGAAGCCCTTAGCAAGAGGGCTGTTAAAGGGGCAAGGATTGCACAGAGCTTACTGCTCAGGAGAGGACAGGTAGACAAAATTGTCTGGGGGCACTCTGCCCAGCAGACTGGGAGCTTTCACGAACTTCAGGTGCTCCAGCTCCCTGGCTGCCTACACAGCTCCAGGAACCCCTTCTGTGATAGGCAGACTACTGCGCCTTTCTCCTGGCCAGGCCCAATTGGGCTGGCAAACTGGGAAACCCTACCCTGGCCTTAGGCCAGCCAGAGGGAAGATATGTCTACAGCAACTAAAAACGCAAAGCACAGAGGCTTATACCTGTGTGCTCCACCCACGGGCTCAGGCAGTGGAGACAGGCATAGCAGCCAGGAAGCAGAAAACAGCTCTTTCCTCCCCCAAGGCACAAATACCATTCCCCTGCAATCCCTGACATAGCTTCAGGGGCTGAGCAGCTCCAGAGAGTAGAGTTCTGGGCACTAGCAGGTGCCATACACAAATATGAAATGCCAAAGGAACCTGGTCCAGACTAAAATTATTAATACAACTACTCAGAAAGATTTAAATGATATTGACCTCATGACTCTCCCTGAAAGGGAGTTCAAAATAAAAATTATTAACATACTCATGGAGGTATGGAAAGATATTCAAGAACTCAGGAATGAACTACAGACAGAGATCCAATCATTGAAGAGCACAACGGACGGTATTAAAAGCAGATTGGATACGATGGAGGAGACGAAAAATGAAAAAGAAACTAGAGAAGAGGAATACAAAGAAGGTGAAGCACAGAGAAAAAAGGATCTCTAAGAATTAAAGAATATTGAGAGAACTGTGTGACCAATCCAAGTGGAACAATATTCACATTATAGGGAAGAAGAAGAAGAGAGAAAAAAAGGAACAGAAAGTGTCTTTGAGGAGGTGACTGCTGAAAACTTCTCCAATCTGGGGAAGGAGAGAGTCTCTCAGGCCATGGAGGTGCACAGATCTCCCAACACAAGGGACCCAAGGAAGACAACAGCAAGACATATAGTAATTAAAATGGCAAAGATCAAGGATAAGGACAGACTATTAAAAGCAGCCAGAGAGAGAAATAAGATCACATACAAAGGAAAGCCCATCAGGGTATCATCAGACTTCTCAGGAGAAACCTTAGAGGCCCGAAGGGAGTGGCATGATGTATTTAATGCAATGAAGCAGAAGGGCCTTGAACCAAGATTACTTTATCTGGCAAGATTATCATTTAAATTTGAAGGAGGGATTAAACAATTCCCAGAGAAGTAAAAGCTGAGAGAATTTACCTCCCACAAACCATCTCTACAGTGTATTTTAGAGGGAGTGCTATAGATGGAAGTGTTCCTACGGTTTAATAGCTGTCACCAGAGGTAATAAAACCACAGTAAAGAAAGTAGAACAGCTAATTACTAAGAAAATGCAAAATTAAATTAACTATCCCCAAAGTCAGTCAAGGGATAGACAAACAGTACAGAATATGATCCCTAATATATAAAGAATGGAGGAGGAAGGAAAAGGAGGAAGAAAAAAAAACCTTTAGATTGTGTTTGTAATAGCATATTAAGTGAGTTAAGTTAGACTCTTAGATAGTAAGGAAGTTAACCTTGAACCTTTGGTAACCACAAATCTGAAGCCTGCAATGCCAATAAGTACATATCTATCCATAATCACCCTAAATGTAAATGGACTGAATGCACCATCAAAAGACATAGAGTCACTGAATGGATAAAAAAACAAGACCCATCTATATGCTGCCTTCAAGAGACTCACTTTAAACCCAAAGACATACACAGACTAAAAGTGAAGGGATGGAGAAAGGCATTTCATGCAACTAATAGGGAGAAAAAGCAGAAGTTGCAGTACTTATATCAGACAAAATAGACTTCAAAACAAAGAAACTCACAAGAGAAAAAGAAGGACATTACATATTGATAAAAGGGTCAATCCAAAAAGAAGATATAACCATTATAAATATCTATGCACTCAACACAGGATCACCTACATATGTGAAAAAAATACTAACAGAATTAAAAGGGGAAATAGAATGCAATGCATTCATTCTAGGAGACTTCAACACACCACTCACTCTGAAGGACAGATCAACCAGATAGAATATAAGTAAGGAGACTGAGGAACTGAACAACACATTTGAACAGATGGACCTAACAGACATCTACAGAACTCTACACCCAAAAGCAGCAGAATACACATTCTTCTCAAGTGCACATGGAACATTTTCAAGAATAGATTATATACTAGGCCACAAAAAGAGCCTCGGTAAATTCAAGAAGGTTGAAATTGTACCAACCAGCTTCTCAGACCACAAAGGAATGAAGCTAGAAATGAATTACACAAAGAAAATGAAAAATCCCACAAACACATGGAGGCTTAATAACATGCTCCTAAATAATCAATGGATCAATGACCAAATAAAAACAGAGAGCCAGCAATATATGGAGACAAATGACAACAATAATTCAACACCACAAAATCTGTGGGACATAGCGAAGGCCGTGCTAAGAGGGAAGTATATTGCAATACAGGCCCACCTCAGCAAAGAAGAACGATCCCATATGAGCAGTCTAAACTCACAGTTAAGGAAACTAGAAAAAGAAGAACAATGAGACACAAAGTCAGTAGAAGGAGGGACATAATAAAGATTAGAGCAGAAATAAATAAAATCGAGAAGAATAAAACAATAGAAAGGATCAATGAAAGCAAGAGCTGGTTCTTCGAGAAAATAAACAAAATAGATAAACCCCTAGCCAGACTTATCAAGAAAAAAAGAGAGTCTACTCACATAACCAGAAACAGAAATGAGAAAGGAAAAATCACTATGGACAGCACAGAAATACAAAGAACTATTAGAGAATACTATGAAAAATTGTATGTTAACAAACTGGATAACCTAGAAGAAATGGACAACTTTCTAGAAAAATACAACCTTCCAAGGCTGACCCAGAAAGAAACAGAAAATCTAAACAGACTAATTACCAGCAACGAAATTGAACTGGTAATCAAAAACCTACCTAAGAACAAAACGCCTGAACCAGATGGCTTCACCGCTGAATTTTATCACATTTAGTGAAGACCTAATACCCATCCTCCTTAAAGTTTTCCAAGGAGTAGAAGAAGAAGGAATACTTCCAAACTCATTTTATGAGGCCAGCATCACTCTAATACCAAAACTGGGCAAAGACACCACAAAAAAAGAAAACTACAGACCAGTATCCCTGATGAACATAGACGCAAAAATACTCAACAAAATATTAGGAAACTGAATTCAAAAATACATCAGAAAGATCATCCATCATGATCAAGTAGGATTTATTCCAGGGATGCAAGGATGGTTCAACATTTGAAAATCCATCAACATCATCCACCACATCAACAGAAAGAAGGACAAAAACCACATGATCATCTCCATAGATGCTGAAAAAGCATTTGACAAAATTCAACATCCATTCATGATAAAAACTCTCAACAAAATGGGTATAGAGGGCATGTACCTCAATATAATAAAGGCTATATATGATAAACCCACGGCCAACATTATGTTTAACAGTGAGAAGCTGAAAGCTTTTCCTTTAAGATCGGGAACAAGACAAGGATGCCCACTCTCCCCACTTCTATTGAACATAGTACTGGAGGTCCTAGACAACACACAGAAATAAAAGGCATCCAGATTGGCAGGGAAGAAGTTAAACTGTCCCTATTTGCAGATAACATGATATTGTACATAAAAAACCCTAAACTACTTAAAAACTACTAGATCTAATATCTGAATTCAGCTAAGTTGCAGGATACAAAATTAAAGTGCAGAAATCTATGGCATTTCTATACCCTAACAATGACCTAGCAGAGAGAGAAATGAGGAAAACAATTCCATTCAAAAAAACAATTGCATCAAAAAGAATAAAATACCTAGGAGTAAACCTAACCAAGGAAGTGAAAGACCTATACTGTGAAAACTACAGGACACTCATGAGAGAAATTAAAGACAATACCAGTAAATGGAAACACATCCCATGCTTATGGATAGGAAGTATTCATATTGTCAAAATGGCCATCCTGCCTAAAGCAATCTAGACTCAATGCAATTCCTATCAAAATAGCAACAGCATTTTTCAATGAACTAGAGAAAATCATTCTAAAATTCATATGTAACCACAAAAGACCCTGAATAGCCAAAGCAATCCTGAGAAGGAAAAATAAAGCTGGGGGGACTATGCTCCCCAACTTCCAGCTTTACTACAAAGCCACAGTACTGAAGACAATTTTGTACTGGCACAAGAACAGACCCATAGACCAATGGAACAGACTAGAGAGCCCTGATATAAACCCAACCATATATGGTCAATTAATATATGATAAAGGAGCCATGGATATACAATGGGAAAATGACAGCCTCTTTAACAGCTGGTGTTGGCAAAACTGGAGAGTTACATGCAAGAGAATTAACCTGGATAATTGTTTAACCCCATACACAAAAGTAAGTAAACTCGAAATGAATCAAGGACCTGAATGTAAGTCATGACACCATAAAACTCTCAGAAGACAACGTAGGCAAAAATCTCCTGAATATAAGCATGAGCGACTTCTTCTTGAATGCATGTCCTCAAGCAGGGGAAACAAAAGCAAAAATGAACTCATGGGACTACATCAAACTAAAAAGTTTCTGTACGGCAAAGGACACCATCAACAGAACAAAAAGGCATTGTACAGTATGGGACAATATATTTGTAAATGACATATCCAACAAGGGGTTAACATCCAAAATATATAAACAACTTACATGCCTCTACAACGAAAAAGCAAATAACCCAATTAAAAAATGGGCAGAGGATATGAAGAGACAGTTCTCCAAAGAAGAAATTCAGATGGCCAACAGACACATGAAAAGATGCTCCACATCACTAATCATCAGGGAAATGCAAATTAAAACCACAATGAGATATCACCTCACACCAGTAAGGATGGCCACCATCCAAAAGACTAAGAACAACAAATGCTGGTGAGGATGCAGAGAAAGGGGAACCCTCCTACACTGCTGGTGGAAATGTAAGCTAGTTCAACCATTGTGGAAAGCAATATGGAGGTTCCTCAAAAAACTAAAAATACAAATACCATTTGACCCGGGAATCCCACTCCTTGGAATTTACCCAAAGAATACAACTTCTCAGATTCAAAAAGACATATGCACCCCTATGTTTATTGCAGCACTTTTTACAATAGCCAAGATATGGAAGCAACCTAAGTGTCCATTAGTAGATGAATGGATAAAGAAGATGTGGTACATATACACAATGGAATACTATTCAACCATAAGAAGGAAACAAATCCTGCCATTTGCAACAACATGGATGGAGCTGGAGGATATTATGCTCAGTGAAATAAGCCAGGCGGAGAAAGACAAGTGCCAAATGATTTCCTTCATTTGTGTAGTATAGCAACAAAGCAAAACTGAAGGAACAAAATAGTAGCAGACTCAGAGACTCCAAGAAGGAACTAGTGGTTACCAAAGGGGAAGGGTGTGGGAGGGTAGGAGAAGGGGATTGTGGGGTATTATGTTTAGTACACATGGTGTGGGGATTCACGGGGAAAACAGGGTAGCACAGAGAAGGCAAACAGTGAATCTGTGTCATCTTACTACACTGACGGACAGTAACTGAATTGGGGTATGAATGGGGACTTGATAATATGGGTAAATGTAGTAACCACATTGTTTTTTCATGTGAAACGTTCATAAGAGTGTATATCAATAATACCTTAATAAAAAAAAATCCACCCCAAACTATTAGAACTACTATTTAAATTCAGTAAATTTGCAGGATACAAAATTAATACACAGAAATCTGTTGCATTCCTATATACTACTGATGAACTAGCAGAAACAGAAATTGGGAAAACAACTCCATTGACAATTGCATCAAAAAGAACAAAATACCTAGGAATAAACCTAACCAAGGAAGTGGAAGACCTATACCCTGAAAACTACAGGACACTCTTGAGAGAAATTAAAGAGGACGGGAATAAATGGAAATTCATCCCATGTTCTTGAGTAGGAAGAATTAATATTGTCAAAATGGCCATCCTGCCTAAAGCAATCTACAGATTCAATGCAATCTCTATTTGACCGACAGCATTCTTCAAAGAACTGGAACAAATAGTTCTAAAATTCATATGGAACCACAGAAGACCAAGAATAGCCAAAGCAATCCTGAGAAGGAAGAATAAAGCAGGGAGGATCTTGCTTCCCAACTTCAAGCTCTACTACAAAGCCACAGTAATCAAGACAATTTGGTACTGGCATAAGAACAGACCCATAGACCAGTGGATCAGAGAAGAGAATCCAGATATTAAACCAAGCATATATGGTCCATTAATATACAATAAAGGAGCCATGGATACACAAAGGGGAAATGACAGCCTCTTCAACAGCTGGTGTTGGCAAAACTGGACAGCTACATGCAAAACAATAAAATTGGATTATTGTTTAACCCCATACACAGAAGTAAACTCAAAATGGATCAAGGACCTGAATGTAAGTCATGACACCATAAAACTCTCAGAAGACAACGTAGGCAAAAATCTCCTGAATATAAGCATGAGCAACTTCTTCCTGAACGCATCTCCTCGAGTAAGGGAAACAAAAACAAAAATGAACTCGTGGGACTACATCAAACTAAAAAGTTTCTGTACAGCAAAGGACACCATCAACAGAACAAAAAGGCATCGTACAGTATGGGAGAATATATTTATAAATGACATATCCAACAAGGGGTTAACATCCAAAATATATAAGGAACTTACACGCCTCAACACCCAAAAAGCAAATAACCCAATTAAAAAATGAGCAGAGGATATGAAGAAACAGTTCTCCAGAGAAGAAATTCAGATGGCCAACAGACACATGAAAAGATGCTCCACATCACTAATCATCAGGGAAATGCAAATTAAAACCACAATGAGATATCACCTCACACCAGTAAGGATGGCCACCATCCAAAAGACTAAGAACAACAAATGTTGGCAAGAATGTGGAGAAAGGGGAACCCTCCTGCACTGCTGGTGGGAATGTAAATTAGTTGAACCATTGTGAAAGCAGTATGGAGGTTCCTCTAAAAACTAAAAATAGAAATACCATTTGGCCCAGGAATTCCACTTCCAGGAATTTACCCTAAGACTGCAGCAGCCCAATTTGAAAAAGACAGTTGCACCCCTATGTTTATCACAGCACTATTTACAATAGCCAAGAAATGGAAGCAACCTAAGTGTCCATCAGTAGATGAATGGATAAAGAAGATGTGGTACATATACACAATGGAATATTATTCAGCCATAAGAAGAAAACAAATCCTACCATTTGCAACAACATGGATGGAGCTAGAGGGTATTATGCTCAGTGAAATAAGCCAGGCGGAGAAAGGCAAGTATCAAATGATTTCACTCATCTGTGGAGTATAAGAACAAAGAAAAACTGAAGGAACAAAACAGCAGCAGACTCACAGAACCCAGGAATAGACTACCAGTTACGAAAGGGAAAGGGACTGGGGAGGATGGGTGAGAAGGGATGGATAAAGGGGAAAAGGCTGCATTAAGATTAGCACACATAATGAAGAGGGGGGTTCATGGGGAAGGCAGTATACAACACAGAGAAGACAAGTAGTGAT
Source organism: Smutsia gigantea (assembly GCA_032199065.1). NCBI lineage: Eukaryota > Metazoa > Chordata > Mammalia > Pholidota > Manidae > Smutsia > Smutsia gigantea. The sequence goes on along the minus strand of JAVSCE010003195.1, from coordinate 12,009 downwards.
TCTACAGCGTCTTACTATGCTGATGGACAGTGATTGTAATGGTGTATGTGGTGGGGACTTGATGATGGGGGGAATCTAGTAACCACAATGTTGCTCATGTAACTGTATATTAATGATACCAAAATTTAAAAAATTTTTAATAAAAATAAAAGAATAAAGCAAAACAAGCCCTCTTCCAAAAAATAAAAACAAAAATATCCTTCATCAAGTACCTACTGTAGGCTTAGATATCAGCAGAAGTCATCTGACCCTCTCAATAGGAACTAAGATTGGTATTGTTCTTTCTTACACTCCAGATTTCAGAGGGGTTACAAAAAAACCTGGCCCCGCTGCCCTCCCTAAAGAAAGCCAAGCCAGCCTCTGGATTTCAATAGCAAAAGCCACTCCTGAGAAGGGCCGGGATGTCCTGAATTTACCCAGCCATTGCCTAGTGACGACTTTCATACACCACACATGCAAAAGATCCTATTTAAAACAGAATTTTAAAACAAAATGCTGAAATATCATCAGCATGGTCATGGTGAGGTAGCTTTAGTGAATGTCCGACTCCTTTTTACCACCAGGAATGTTTAAGTACCCATGGTAATAGAAAAAATGGAGACATGAACAATACAAACCAAGAGAAACCACACCATTCTTAACTACACTAAATACACTTTGGCTCTGGAGCATGTGATACTTGCAGAAGTCTTTCAGCTCTGGCTCGCCCCGAGCAGTGCAGGCTCACTCACCCATGTGCACCTGGGCCTGGCTGGAAAGACAGCATCACAGGGCCTACAGCATGCAACCCACACAGCTACACAAGGGCCCCACACTTGTTGGTGCTTTGAAATTCCTGAACTTCCCATAATTAATCATTCTTAGCAAGGAGCCATGCATTTTCATTTTATACTGGGACCTCCAAATTATGTCGCTGGCCTGGAGGTGCCTGACTCAGAAGAGGAGTTCAATCCAAGCAGCATCTGGTGAGTTGTGGGGCAGCCATCACACCCAGCTTTGGGCCAGAACTAACAACTTCCTTTGTATGAAACAGACTAGTTTTCATTCCTAGGAAGGAGAGACCTGAGCCCAAACTACATACACCCTCAAAAACAAAAACAAAATGGCAACTGCAATTCCATTAGAAAGATGGAATATTTAAGTGAATTAAGCCTAATTTCCTTTTCCTTCTCTCCATGTAGAAGTAGCCATTAGATGCTCACTCAGGAGATGCTAGTAGCAATGATGTTAGTTCCAGCCACCCCAGGAGGGTTGGCACTGAAGCAGAGCAGCACACAGCAACCACTCCCAGTTTAAAGAGAGGAAACACGGGAGACATACTCACATCAAGGAATCAGTTACCCTAAGTGAAAAAGCAGGACATAAATGAAGGTCAATATCCAGGTCAAGCAAACAATTCAATGAGGAGAAGCACTTCCAAGTGCATGTGTTTTTAAGTAAAAACTGAGGATATAAGATTTGTTTTCTTTTTTTTTAATTAGATATGCTTTTAAGAAGTGACAAAATTCTCCATTTTCCTGACCAGGAAGAATTTCACAGGAAACCAAAACTATTATTCTAAATTTATTTAAAGCAAGTAAACTTAACAACTACTTTTAATTTGTTAGTTTACCTGAAGTTTCTAACAAATGGCAGAGTCTTAAAGGCATACCACCCGTCTTCGCAAATCCATAACACCACACCTTCCCGAGGAGGGCAGAGCCAGAGGGCACAGTTACACACACACTGCAGAGAGGACGTTCAAAGGTCAGGCCTCCACCACCACCAGGGGAGCTACGCACTGGAACCTGGGTAACTCAATACCACAGAGAACATCCCGAAGCTGGGAATCTCAGGCCAAAACCAGTAAAGTCCATCAGGTAAAAACCAACCTAGTTGAAGCAGTTCTTTACCTGCCATATTCCAAAAGTGTAGCACGGACTCTAGATTCTTCATCGGGCAGCTCCTCTGCTCCCTGTTGGCGTTTGTATTTCCGACGGGGCTTGTAAACATCCTAAGAAGTAGGGGAGACAGGCACTTACTGAGGGTGAGAAGGCGCTTCTCCTGAACTGGCTGCTGGCTCGGTGAGCCGTCAGGTGAGCGAGTCCTCCGCATGCTGGCAAGTCTAAGCTCTCCTGGAGAAGGGCAGTGGGCACCAGGTGGCTGCCTTCCCAGAGTCTGCTGCTTGTCAACTTGGTTTTAACTAGGTTGGGGTTTGGATATTTTGTGGGGAGGGTCCTATGACATTTTAATATTTATGTAGTCAAACTTATCATTTCATATCCCCTTATACTGGAGACTGTAAAAAAAAGGTTCTTGTATGTTACTTGCATAGTTTATATTTAGCCTTTTAATCTATTTAGAATTTTTTTGAGGGGGGTATAATGAAGGGTAGGGATCTAGCTTTTATCTTTCTGAGTGGAAAATTAAGAATCCCAACATCATCAATTTAGTAGTCCATCCCTCCCCTGATGTGAAATGCTGTATGTATATATATATACGTAAAATGTGTCAGTATCACCCTCTTCAATTCCTCATGCTTTATGGGTCTTTGTCCCGTCGCCACTGTTCTTTGTCAATTTCTTGGCCATTCTTATACATTTTCTCTTCCAAATGAATTCTAGTATCAGCTTCTCAAGTTCATCATTATGAAAAAAGGCTGAGTTTTGATTAGAATCATACCAAATTTACAGATTACTCTGGGAAGAAGTGACATCTTTGTAATACTGAATATTGCCTTGAGAAGCAAGATTTATCACTCCACTCAAAATTTTTTTTATTCCTTATAAATTTCCAGAAAAAAGAAAAATCTTCTAGTTACTATATATTCAGACCTTTCCCTCACCCAGGTCCATAAACTAGTTCGACAACCACAGAATCCTTTAAAAAAATTCCTTAAGTGGCAATGGAGATATCAGTTCTTGACTTTAATACCAGAAACAGAGATACAAACCCTTCAGTGATGTGAATCTTTTTCACCAAACTGTTTTGAGGTTTACCCTCAAAAAAAATTTATGAAAACATAAGATGCACTATAAACTTCCATCTGACTTTTTAAATTATTTGAGTGTGATTTAGTTACAAATGTAGAAAGCAAATGTATAGGACACATTTTGAAACTATATATGTAAATCCCTTAAACAAAATACATGGCGTATAGTAGGTATTCAACTAATGTAGGTCTTTACCTCCCCAATGACCTCATTTGTCATTCTATCCAAATTAATATTTTTCATGAATACCTTCTTAGAAAAATCTGCTCAGCGCTCTGGGTGCAAGTAGACAGCTGTTTATGCGAGGTATTCTAGCTGTCTGTCCCGAGATCTTCTATCATATTTCTCTAGACAGAGACATTTTTATTCTAATTAGAATTGTTCCCCACCTTGATACTTCTGGTTAACTTTATTTACTTTTTTTCTTGCCCTTTTACCCCCTTTATTTTTTATTGCAAAAAGTTTCAAACATAAATAAAAGCATTGCTTTTCTAATACATACTATATAATCTCAACAATTTTATCAAAAAGGAATGGAACAGGGCCTGGGATGATGCTGGTGGGTTGTTTCTACAATTTCCTTCTGGGTGTCTATATGAATGGGAGGCTATAAATAATATAAAACAGATTTATGGGGAAATGAGAAATATAATGAACCCATATGATGTCAGTTACTGCATAAGATTTAATTTCCACTGAGCTCTACTATTATAGCAGCACTATATAATTGAGCTTAACTGCTGTCTTCCTTAGTTACCATTGATAGAGTCAGTGACCCAAGACAGGAAATTGGATTCTTCTGAAAAAAGAACTGACTCCAAAACAATAGCATACCTAAACCAACAGCTCCAAGAACCTTTTATCCTGCCAAACAATGACAATGTTGGCCTTTGTGTAATTACTCCTTATACTTTAAAGTGCCTTGTATATAACTCACCATTTGCATTTTATAACTACACCATGAGGTAGAGAGGCAAGGCAGATGCTATTACCCCCACTTTACTGTTGAAGAAGTAGATTAAATAATGTATCCAGGATCTGTAGGATAGTCTTATGCCTGGCCTTAGGTACTCCTGGCTGCTAGTCTCAAGGTTTTTCCACTACACTAACTTCCTTCTGGAGGGCATTATAGCTACGCACCATTCATTGCAACTGAGCCCTCTCAAGAGACTCACTATATACCTGAAACTGCCACATGGATCATTATAATGGTTTGCTGAATTGATGTGATGTCAGAGGTTTCTAGGACCTAAATGTCAGAGATTTCTAGGTCAACTGTAAAGAACTATTGCTAAGTCACCCTGTAAAGCAAAAGGAGTCAGGAACACTGATGTCTCATCCCATCTCTGCCACCAACTAGCTGTACAACCTTGGGGAAGGCAGTTCCCCTCTGTGGGCCTATTCCTTATCTTCAAAATGAGGATTAGACTAATAGATCTTAACAGTCTCCTGTTTGTAGTGCTTTTAATCTTGCAAACATACTGACTTGGTTTCATAATTCAATCAATAATTTAAAGTCTGGGGTTAATTAAAAAAAAGAAAACACCTCATGCTTTATATAAAATCGTAGTTTTAAAAGTAAGTATGCAAACACAACTTATTTTATTAGTAGTGAAGGCAATAATAATGGCTATCATTTACTGAAAGCTAGGTCTGTGCCAGGCATACACTGTTCTATATTTATTGCCAATCTGATCCTCACACCTGTCATAGTTATCCTTGTTTTCCGTGTAGAGATGATGAAGCTCAGGCACAGAGAGTTTAGAGAACTCACCCACAGTTACAAAGGCAGTAAGTTACAGGATGCCTCCAGAACTGGGACTCTTAAGCAGTCAGCAAGATGTTTTATACCTCAACTCTGATCACCCTTCATGGGTTCTGAACATTTGTTTCAGCAGATGCTAAAGGACACATGAGCAGGGTTAAAAAATGAAGGTGACTCCTCTGTAAAGCAGAGAACTCTTGCACTGTGCAAGTCACAGATCTCTACATCACAGGTCTGGCTGCAAGTCAGGCTCACTTGTTGGAAAATTCCTCTGAGTCACACTCCAAACGGCAGGAAAGGGAGGCACAGCACCATGGTAGTGTCTGCAGCGGAGCCCTGATCACTGCCCCATGATAATGGCAGGTGCTCCTTTATGAAATAACAATCAGGCAGCAAAATAGCCACTACCAATTTGGCACTCTATGGTCAAATGCTCCTGTGGGCAAATGGCACCCCACTCAGCAGGAGGCAGCATTTCCCTTAGTTACCTGCACCGACCTTCACAGCTCATTTTTCACGGCTCAATAGCCCAAACCTGACCTACCTACCAGACAGAGGAGCAGGGGCCCTGCCTGCCACCAAAAGGGCCCACAAATGCTTCCATCATCAAGACCCATGTCGTGAAAGATCCCCTAAGACAAAGTTATTATAATTGAGACAAATAAGTTTGTTTCATTCTCATATTAATAAAACCACAGCAACCGCCAAAATAAAGTCCCTGGGTACTAAGAGATGGAAATGAGAGATGGATGAAGAGGACCATATCTCCAGGAAGGAAGTTAGCTGGGAGATAGAGTTTTCTCCAGAGGCACCTCTGAGCTTTGATCCTTCCCTGCTCTTTCACCTGCATGCCTTCTGCTCTCTGAGATCCACCTCAGGTCTCCTGGAGAGTGCAACAAACAGTATAATTTGGTGGGTAAGAATAAGGCCACTGTATTAAATAAATGAGCCAAAGACAGCGTCTGCATGTTGGCTCCTAGGTTTATCTCTTCACAGCAGGCTGAGTCACACTGGCTGAGGAGTCTGCCAGTGCCAAACTACAATTTTCACACATCCAGTTGTTTTAAATGTGGCTCAAATAAGCAGCTTTTTAGCCATTTGTATCTGTCTACCTTGCACAGTCCACACACTGCACCCAGCATTTTGCAAACTTTACATAAGATAAGCCCTGGGGCTATAAAGCCCCATGCTGCTGCCTTCAGAGATCTGTGACCCAGAGACCCCTGCTGAGCTGCTGAGCAACAGCACCTAGACCCCTGAGCACCTCCTATGATCCTTCCAGGGGTCCCTTGCTCTCCTCCCTTTCTGGGGCAGCTGAGCCTCTGGCTGGTCCATACTGTGAGGGACTCCCTGACGCCACATGCAACTGGCCAAAGCGTCAGCCAAACGAGGCTGTGAGCACTACTGCACCTCATGGTCACATCTTCTTCCTTGATGCGCCCCAGATCTGAGTCCCTCGCAGCTGGAATGTCACTGCTTTTACGTCTCCTCCTAGAACACGGCCTGGCACACACTGAGTGCTCCGTGATTATTACTGAATGATACATGGAGCAAGACAATAGCGTTGTAGTCCTGACACATAACTTACTACCTGTTGGATGTATGGGCAAGTTACTTTAGCCTCTCCGGTTTTCCATATGTAAAACAGGCATACATAGAGTTGTTGTGAGGCTAAATTACTTAAGAGCATCTGAGACACAATAGGAATAAGATACATATTTTAAACATACATATGCATATATATTAAAAATATACTAGTATATTATATTTTGCCATGTTTGTATTTTATGTGATGAATGAAAAGGCCTTCCTCAAAGCTTTTTCTATGGAAGACACACCAGAGTAGTAATTTTAAATGACATGGTCTGTTAAGGCAATCCAGTAAGTTCAGCAAAGTATTTTCTTTCAAATAGACCAGAGCTCTATGAAGTCATTTTTTTTCCTGTCCCCTCTATTCTCACAGAAAATTCTAAAATTACTAAAAAATGTTCAATAAATAGTAAATGAACATTTTGGGGGGACTTTGTGCAGAACTTCACAGGTACTCTTTACTCAAGGTTAAGAGGGAGGAACAGACTTCCCTGTACAACACAGACACTGCAGAGTATACAAGGCTGACAAGGAGGGAGTAAGCTATACAATAGCACCCACAGTGAGACAAACAAGCGACTGCCATGATGAGACAGTGGGAGGCGGTGAGGGGAGGTCTGCAGGGGGGCAAGTTTCATTTTCTCATGTCCTTTGAAAATACACTTCCCATCAAACATGCCTTCTAGGAAGCAGCGAGCTATTCCGTAGAAAGGAGGTATGGAGGAGTCAAGAAAGTAACACAGAAATGCTGGGAATAATCCCCAAGAGGAAGGAAAGTGAGGCTAAGACAGAGAGAGTACCCAGGTGATGAGCTCAGAAATTCAAGTTCACAATAGCTTTTCTACCTGGCGATCTGGCAACAGGCAGTAAAAGCCTCATACATACCTTTCCATCCTATTCCACTCATGGAATGTATGCTAAGTAAATAATTAACGATAAAAGAGAATTAGCTAGAAGGATGTCCTACATAATGGCCAAAAAAAAAAACAAGAAAAGATACAAACTAAGCTAGCTAAGTTGCTATCACACAATGATCTACAGCCACTAAAAATGCCATGGAGGTAGGATACAGGCGTACCTTGAAGATACTGCAGGTTCTGTTCCAGATTATCACAATAAAGCAAATCAAATGAATTATTTGGCTTTCCAGTGCATAAAAAGTTATGTTTACACTATACTGTAGTGTATTAAATATGCAATAGCATTATGTCTAAAAATGCAATATTAATTTTAAAATATTTCATTCTAAAAAATGCTAACCATCTGAACTTTCAGGGAGTTATAAATCTTTTTTTGCTGGGGGATGGTCTTGCCTTGATCTTGACAGCTGATCAGGGTGGTGTTTGCTGAAGGCTGGGGTGGCCATGGCAATTCCTTAAAATATGACAACAGTGAAGTTTGCCTCATCAATGGACTCTTCGTTTCACAAACGATTCCTCTGTAGGATGTAATGCTCTGTGATAGCATTTTACACACAGTAGAACTCCTTTCAGAATTGTGGAGTCAATCCTCTGAAACTCTGCTGCTGCTTTATCGACTAAGTTTATGTAATATTTTAAATCCTTTGTAATTTCAACAATCTTCAACAGGAGTAGAGTCCATCTCAATAAACCGCTTTCTTTGCTCATTCATAAGAAGCAACTCTTCATCTGTTCAAGTTTGATCATGAGATTGCAGCAACTCAGTGACATCCTCAGGCTCCACTTCTAATTGTAGTTCTCTTGCTGTTCATACCACGTCTGCAGTGACTTCCTCCACTGAAGTCTTGAACCCTCAAAGCATCCATTAAGGCTAGAATCAGCTTTTTCCCAACTTCTGTTAATGTTGATACTCTTCCAATGAATCATGAATCTTAATGGCATCTAGAATGATGAATCCTTTCAAGGGTTTCAATTTTCTTGGCCTAGATCCATCAGAGAAATCAGTCTGTATAGCACCTATAGCCTTATGAAAAGACTTCAATAATAAGAACTGAAAGTCTAAAGTAAAGTACTCTTTGATCTATGGACTGCAGACTGGATGTTGTCAGCAGGCATGGAACCAACAGTAATTGAGCCATCAGAGCTCGGTGACCAGGTGCACTGTGAGTGAGTAGTAGTATTTTGAAAAGAATTTTTTTTCTGAGCAGTAGGTCTCAACAGTGGACTTAAAATATTCAGTAAACCATGCTGTAAACAGATGTGCTGTCATCCGGGATTTTTTGTTTCATTTACAGAGCACAGGCAGAGTAGATTTAGCATACTTCTGAAGGGCCCTAGGATTTTCAGAATGGTCAGTGAGCATTGGCTTCAACTCACAAAGCACCAGCTGTATTAACCCCTAATAAGAGACTCAGCCTGTCCTTTAAAGCTCTGAAACTGGGCATTAACTTCTCTTCTCTAGCTATAAAAGTCCTGGATGGCATTGTCTTCCAATATTGTTTCATCTACACTGGAAGCCTGCTGTTCAGTGTAGCCACCTTCATTAATGAGCTTAACAGATCTGGATAACTGGCTGCAGCTTCCACATCACTTGCTGTGGCTTCACTTTGCACTTGTCTGTTAAGAAGATAGCTTCTTTCCTGAAGCTTTATGAACAAACGTCTGCTAGCTTCCGATTTTTCTTCTCTTCCTCACCTCTCTTAGCCTTCACAGAAGTGAGGAAAGTCAGGGCCGTGCTCTGGATTAGGCTTTGGCTTAAGGGAATGCTGTGGCTGGTTCAATCTTCCATCCAGACCTCTAATGCCCTTTCTGCATAAGCAGTTAGCCTCCTTCACTCATCATCTGTGTGTTCACTGGAGTACCTCTATTATTTCAAGAATGTTTCCTTTACATTCACAACCTGGCTAATTGCATGGTGCAAGAGGCCTAGCTTTTGGCCTATCTCAGCTTTCCACATACCCTCCTCACTAAGCTTAATCACTTCTAGCTTTTGATTTAAAGTGAGTGATGTGTGACACGTTCTTTCACTTGAATACTTAGAGGCTACTGTAGTGTTAATTGGCCTGACTTCAACACTGCTGTGCCTTAGGGAACAGGGAGGCCCAATGAGAGGGAGAGAGATTGGTGGGGGAAGGAGGTGGGCAGTGGTTGGTGGAGCAGCCAGAACATATAACTCTTACAGTTACGTTCACTGTCTAGTACATGGGCACAGTTTGTGGTGCCCCAAAACAATTACAATAGTAACATCGAAGATCACTGATCACAGAGCATAGCAAATAAAATAATAATGAAAAGTCTGAAGTATTGTAAGAATTACCAAAATATGATAGACACAAACTGAGCAAACACTGCAAAAATGGTGCAGAATGGTTTGCTGCAGATTGTCACAAATCCTCAATTTGAAAAAAAAAGACACAGTTATCTGTGAAGTGCAATACAATGAGGTATGCCTATATTTATTGGCATGGAAAGACATTCTCAATTATACTGTTGAGCAAAATGAGCAAACAACAAAACAGAATAGACAGCAAATGAAAACAAAAAATAATGTGTCTCTAGAGGCCTGAAATGTGTAATGGGTATAGAGATGCCAGGCCCAGTTTCTTGACAGGATAATCACAGCTATGCTGGCCTTTTATTCTCATGATACTTCCCAGAACCGTAATGTTTCTCACTCTCTACCCAGGGCTCAGATGAGATTTATACATGAAGACATTCAATTAACCATTTAAAAATGTTACTTTCATTTACTGTTTTTAAATAGCTCATGTACAGACTTAGTATAAAATCCAAACAGTACAGGGTTTATAGGGAAAATTCCCTTCCTCTCCTGCCCCTGGCTTCCCAGTTTTCTATCTCAGAGATTATGCTGTCACCTGGCCCTTGTATCTTCCAGAAATGAAGCACCATTTAAAACAAGGTAAAATAACAGCATATCCAATGAACTGGTTATCTGTCATGAAAAATTCTGTTAGGCAGAGTCTTTAACAGTATACAAAAGACTGTACCAGTAAGTGAAAAGAAAACCCCACATATTATATTTAAAGTATGATTCCAATTAAGTATAAAAACGCATATTAAAAACATGGAAGAAATATGTCAAAGCATCAATAGTGGCTGCTTCTGTGTTGTGAGAATAAAGCTGCTTTTTTTCCTTCTTTATCAACCCTTTTAAAAAAGACTTTAAGGATACCCTAAACTGAACACTTATCTTATAACTAGGAAAAAATTATGCTACTGCCATGTCTTGTCCTATTATTTAATACTACCACACAATCTGAAAACAGTACCTGGCTTCAGAGTTCATTTATCTTAAAGGTTTTCTACTCCTACCATTTCTAAAATGGATTTGTGGAAAACTACAAATTACAACTATACAGTGACAAGGCTTTTTTTGTTCTACATGAGCACTTCACATCTTTCATCATCAAAAACTCTTATTTTCTTTCAGTACAATCACCTTGGAAGAAGACCACACACTTATTCTTAAAGTTAAAAAAAAAAGCAAAATAACTCTATACATTATCTTTGAGAGAGGGACTTCACACCGAGGCATTGTGGCTTCATCCTCATCTGCCCAGGTAGGAAGGCTGGAATGGGGAGGACCTGACACTGTCAAGGTCCTGCTGGGTTCCGGCCCACAGTGTTTGGAAAAGGCCTGCAGTGGTCAGCCACACAGGTGCAGAGCCCTGGTTAAGATACACTGTGTGAGGTGACAAAGGCCATCCCAGAGTTTCCCACACAGGTCGGGGGCTACTCTGCCACTCCAAAGCCACCATGGGGGTGGTGACTTCAACTTACCATCTCCGGTCATCATCTGCCCTCTGGGGCTCTTCAGAATTTATACCTGCCACTAGTACAAATGAGGAAGGCTTTGGGCTTGGAAAATTTCTCCCTTAAAAGTGGAACTAAGAAAAACAGAGGGCAGTGGCTATGGAAACTTCTACCTGTAAATGCTGGTGCTCAGAAACTGGGCATTGAGGTGGTCAGGGCTTCCCTCACACACCACCTGAGGTCAGCTCCTGGGCAACCCCACAGATGGAACCAGGAGCGGGTGTTTTGTGATACCCTCAAAGGGCTATCCGTAGGCTATGCACCTATGTTCTTCTCCAACAGAAGAACACAGGCAGGGGTACTTACTGAAAGGTCGACAACTGTCTTGATGGCTTTTTCTTTTCTCTTTAGGAAGTCATCATCCTGTAAGACAAAACACAGGGATTAAACAAATCCTGTGTGAAGACTGAAACTGAGCTGGACGATCTCTGGGAGCGGTTTGAGGATTAAAGAGTAGAAGGCATGTGATATGCTAGGACTGGAAGGTAGTGAGAGCTATCAGGTATTAGTATTGTTGTGATTATTATTAAACTGTTGCTATACAAATGTCCTATGCAGGTGGTGTCTCAAAAATCTTTTATAGGACTATACAAAAAATACTCATGCTCTTGTAACATAATAAAAGTTCTGGATCGAGTACCAAAATTAAGAGAAAAGGACAAAATTTAGCACTTTACATTCAGTGCCCATTTAAGGAGGTAGTTCTAATGAACCAGAGGACCCGGTTTCAATGCTGAGCAGGCAGGGGCAGACATGCCATGCCAGTGGGTGGGAGTGCAGGGGAGCCTGAACTTACTTGGCTCCTTCCCAGGGAGTCTCTAAGCATGCACTCGTGTTCTCAGTTGGACAGGGAAAGAGAAGTAGAATACTGACCTCAGGGAGACTGTAGGTTTTCTGGAACTGGGATATAGAGTAGGAGCGGATATAG
>JAVSCE010003193.1:0-49628 GCA_032199065.1 Smutsia gigantea | reverse complement strand
GAATACAGTTACTTGGTTCATACTGTCCCTTTTCTTCTAGGGTTAAGTTAGCAAAATTGGTTTCAGCTGTACTGATATCACTGGTGCTTACTAACGTAAGTTCTGGTTCTTCCATTATCCCATAGCCAGACTCTGTCTCCTGTGCAGTAAAATTAAAAAGGAAATTAAATTCAAGAATAACAGTCTTAAAACATTGGAGAACAGCTAGGGTTGGTAAAGACTGAGGTGATGCCTCCCTTCCCAAACCCCTTTTTTAAGACTGGAGAAGACTGGGGAATACATGAAGTAATATAACTGTCTATAAATAGCTTCTGCAAAGGTAACCCAAATATTTCAGACAGCTGCAGCAGCTCTTGGTTGTAGCCAAATAACAGCCACTGCTGCCAGATGACATTTAAGGAAATATCTTTTAACCACTGAACAAGAATTTTCAAGATCCAAAAAGCAGCCAAACAAAACATTCTGTGGCCTAGATGTTACCCTTATATTCAATCTCTATTATATATATGCTCACCTTAGGACAAACAATACTAGAAGGTAAAAGCCTTATTCAAGCAGATTAGTGCGACGAGGTTCAACACAATGTGCTGAAGCACTGGCTGAGCCACCATTGCTCAGGGAAGCTGGAGAAGGAAAATCGGAATTGGGAGGAAAGAAAGGTCTTACATAAAATTCAAAGGTCAGCTTAAAATTTGGAGCTTAATTATTTCATTGGAGATGTCCAATCTCTCAAATATTGAGTAGCTTTGTTGCTTCAAGTTTGTTTTGAAAGTATTTACTGAAAATGAACTTTAATGCTGTTTATACAATACAGATTTTCACTTACCCAGACCGGAATACAGCTCTGTAACGAAAGTGATCCAGAACTTAAAAAGACCTCTGATTGTGCTAGTTGAGACAGGTTTCCGTTGATTTTTGGAGTTTCTGCTTTAGCTGAATCCTCAAAATTTTCATTCTGAAGAGAACATTCCACTGTTCTTATACATAATTGGGGGTCAATTTCTTTAGCATGTGGATTTATATTTAAAACACCACAGGATTCATTTTTAGCATTGAGTCCTTGATGTAATGCATCAATCCCGTTTTCCGTTAATTCTTCAAAGCCCGATCTTTCTTTTTTGCCTTCTAGTTGGTCTTTTATTGAGAACTCACTAGCGTCAGAACCACATGGAGTGCTATATTGTAGATTTACTGGATGAAATACATTAGCCTCATCAGATGAAATGAAAACTGAACTTTGCAGATTTCCTATGGAGAGCTGAAAATGAGCATTTTTTTTATTTTGTAATATTTCAGTCTGTTCAGAGTAGTTGTGATTTTCCATGCCTTCGGAACGATCTCTTACTTCAATGTTAAAAATACTTGATAGATCAGCATGCTGGCTCTCCTGTGAAGAAAATTCTGGTAGAAGTTGTCGAAAAGATTGTTCAGATCCTGTAAGAAATCAGTTTAATCACGGTTGTATGTTGTAAAACTTGAATACAGATATAGTCTTCAATAGTTTGAGTAAATTGCAAATAATATAAGGTTACTTTCTACAGTTTTAGGAGTGGAAGCCAATATATGTAAACGTAAATAGACAGCTAAAGGATGGTCAATGAGAACTACTGCTCACACTGTGGGTTTTGTCCTGTTATTTACTAAAGAAAACATAGCTATTAAACATAAGGACACTTACACGATGGGAATATTTATTGACTTTAACAACACAAGGACTTAGACTAAAATCTGCATGTGTATTTCATATATGTAGTATGACACAGGTATGTATATGATAAATTTGTACAAAAAGCTTCAGGAGGATACTTAAAACTTAACTGTGAGGGTTGAAGTAGGGAGATGGAGCAACAAGCAGCACTTTTGTCTTTATGAAGCCCAGTCCTGTAAAAATGCAAACTGCACTATTTACAAACAAAACTTGTAACACTGAGGATGGAAGTGAAGATAATCCAAGAAAATGGATGTAATTGGCCATGACACAGAAAAAACAGTGAAACCCAATACTAACAGAATCATACATACCCTCAAAATTTTCTGTAGCAAAACTCGGAGCTATAGTGTCAGCGAAGTTAGGGTCAGGTGGCTGAGTCAATCCAGTGTAAATTGAAGAAAGCAGGCTGGTTTGCAGTGATGTGAAAGAAACTGTACTTTTGGATGGCACTGTAGCACAGTGATTTTCACATGAAGAATCTGGGCTCTTGACAGAAAATGGGGAAAGCTGAAATACTACCAGTGGAATCTAATCATTGTTTCCTTGATATCACCCTTAATTACCACTTTATCACACTTAACTCACTTATTCAAACCCAATTCTTCCATCTCAGTCAATAAAGACTTTAAAAAGGATCATTTAGAAAACAAATTGGAAATGAACTAGGTAAGAGTTTAGAATGTGATGAGATCATTTTCTGATAAGAGCTGAACAGACTAGGATGTCAGGCTGTGGGAAACAAGACCTAGGTTTGAATCTTAGCTCCTTTACATACGAAGTTGCAAAATTGTATTTAGCTGAACTTTTTTAAGGCTGAATCCCCTAAAAAAAAAATAACAGTGTTCTCGTTTTATATACGTTATAGACAGGTTAGAGTCACTTAGGGATCTTAAAAATAAATTCTGCTATTGAGCACATCCAGAGATTTTGGCAGAGTCTGGGCCTTGAGATTTTTAAAAGCTTCCACATGATTCTAATTGGCAGCCAAAGTTAAGAAACGTTCTGTTCTAAAAGACAGCTATTCTTAAAACATTAACAGCAGTGAACCATCTACTTTACCTGGTAAAAGGCTCTGCTGTCTTGAGGAATCCCAGAAGATGAAGACAAATCAAAGTCTGGATGTGGTTCTAATGGTTTAAATAAGTGATGGTGCAAATCGGGAAAAGTATGTTCCAATTCTGGAAAGTCAAGGTCAACTGTTGGCATTTTGAGGAAAATGAAAAATTATATTCACAGAAGTTTAATTTTTAGGTAACTTCAACAAAATTATTTCTATCATTATTTCTGACATACCAAAACAAAGGGGATGCTCTCAGTGACCAAAACCTTTTGACAAAGTTTCCATGTCTACTACCCCAAAGTCCTAACAGGTTAACGAGTAGGAGTAAGAAGCCATTCTTTGTTACTCTCACTTAGCTCAGTTCAGGATCAATAATTTAAAAACAAGAAAGCTCACTGTACTGAGTATAAACTATGGGCCAGGCCTTGTATTTTATGTATTTAATCTCCAACATACCTCTTACAGAAAATGAAAACAGTTTAACATGCTCATAGTATCACAGCCTGCAAATAGTCAAACTGGGACTCAAATCCAGGTGTGTCTAACTTCTGAGCTTTTGTTCTCAATATTGGCAATAATGCTGCAGCTAATTACAGCTAACTTTACAATGGCATGGGCAGATTCGGTAACCTCACGTTCTTCAGTCTAATTCAGACCCTCTCTCCCTAAATGCTCTCGATTTCCCATGTTGTAACTGCTGCAGTCGGCCATAAAAACACGAAGCTTAAACAATCAATACTTAAAACTAAAATGGATAAAAAGTTTAAAATGTTTAAAGTTTGTTTATATAAAGTATTTGTTCAAAATAATTTTACCCTGCAAGTCTGTTCTTTCAGTCTTCAAATTTGCTTCACTTATATACTTGTCTATCATCTGCTGAATAGTGTTGGAACAGATGTAATTTTTTCCACTTCAGGTATGATAGGTCTATGAATGTCCCAAGAATCCTCCCTTTGATAAATAACTTGGGACGAAGGAACTATAGAACTTTTTATTCCTCTTTACCAGTGTAGATTCTTGTTCCCTATGGTCTGAATGCTCTGAAACTGACTCCAAAAATTGAGTCTAATGAAAATACTTGATAGCTAGGGACTTCCTTAGAGACAAGTTGAGGTTGAGAGGCACAGCAATAGCCACTGCTAACAGATAAATGTAAGCATGGAATCTGCTCAGAGATTCCCACTAATGGGAAAACCACTGGCCAGTACTTCTGCCTGTGGTGGTGGGCACCCAGAGCATCCCCTTGGATCAACATGCCTGGGGTTTCCAGGCATGTTTACAATATAATACTATCTGATACTCTACTGGGCATGAATACTGTTTTTGAGATTTAAAGAAACATTCCCTTTGAGCATATCGTGAAAAGCAGTATTTGCTCTCATCACTGTATTTGCAACTCAAGGTATTGATCTTTGACTTTATTTACAAACATTTTGACATTATTACCTGGATCTGTAAGGCTCCCATCTGTATTTTCGTAACTTAAGCTCCCAGTAGAAACAGTTACTGAAGATAATGGCTCATGATAAATCTCTTGTGTTTCAACCTAAAAATTAAAACTACAATGTACAAAGTGGTATCTAGAAAAAACCCAAATTGCCAACATCAGCAGTTCATCAATTCTGAGCTCAGTTCAAGTGTAGAAAACTTCATAGTTAGAAAGGTCAGTAATAAAACCTTTTCATCACTGCTCAGAACTGATGAGTCATATACACACACCTCCCAATCTCATTCATCCATCATCAATGAGTCCTCAGTTATCCACTGACACCTTTATAAACACACAAACACACACACTCTCTCACATTCTCACCCTCACAACTGCACACATAAGCCTCTACTGTTTTATACTGTTTTAAATTACTCTATATTTTTGCTTCTCAGAATTACAGAGATCATGTACCAGGTAGACTGGAAGGTCTTCTGATAATCAGATTTGGCTATTTTCATCACTGATCCACTTCAGTAAGAGCAGATCTCAGAGAATGCAGACTTTAATATTTCATAACTTTAGTAAACTAAAACCAATATGAAGCCAAATAGCTAATAATATACATGTTAAAACATTACGAACATTATCTGGCTCCACAGCTGGATCTGGATATGTATGTTGTTCTTCCTCCACAGCATAACTTAATCCTGCGTGATTCTCAACCACAACTTCCTTGACGGTAACTGCATAGGAAAAGATTTTGATTATGACAAATTTTTAGCCCCAGAGGGCATCATTTCCTGCTGTTCTACAATTTTCTTTCACATTCTGCTTTACAGAGTTGCTTTATCTTAGACAAAAAAAAAATCCATTTTATTATTCATTAAAAACATTTACGCACAATATACTTTTTCTAGAAAACTGTGGTTATTACTACTCTATGAATAAGACCCTTTATGAAACAGTAATGTGATGGGACATGCTTTTGTTGTTATTTTAAGGGCAGATGCAAGAGTATTCTGAGTATGTCAAAGTTGAGAAAAATGCACATGAATAGGTAAGACAGAAAAACTCCAAGTGCAACCAATAGTTGCTTATGAATGGTAGGGCCAGGAGGAATTTTACTTCTTTATACATTTTTGTGCTGTTGAAAATCAAAATGAGCATGTATTACTTCTATTACAGATTATCATTCCTAATACTATTTGACATATTAAGAATATATGAAAAGTACACTTTGGTTTCACATAGTATTTCAGGTATTCTGAGTTTAATTTTTCTCTCTCTAATAGCCAACATTTGTGAGAAAGCTGGACAAAGCATATGATCGTCTGTGGCTCTGAATAAAATTAAAATTGCTCCTCAAATATAAACTAAATTTGTCTCATTGTCACTATATTATTAAAAGACATCATGTCTAACCTACAATACAAGGTGGCAGCGTGAGAGGTGAGATGGAGAGCTCCTCCCAAAATCACAAATTGTACAAAAATAGTTAATACAACTAACCTTAAAACAGCGACAAGAAAGAAGGCTGAACCAGACTGCAAACACCTCACGAACAGAGCAGACCTTACGAAACGGTAACGTAGGAAATCCTTAATCTAGCGGGACCCAAGCACTTCCCCCACCCCAGCTCACAGGCAGGAGGAACAGAAACGGAGCGGGGGAGGGAGTGGAAGCCTGGGACTGCTGAACACATAGCCCTGGAGATCTGCTTTGTGAGCAGAATCCTATAGTGTGTGGTGCTCTGGATGTTGGGGAGCTTGGACAGGTGGAGTGCTTGAGAAATTGACATTCTGGCCATTTGTGGAGGATGGGATCCACACCCAGCCGCTCTGTGTCAGAGGAAAGGCAGGCAGTCTGAGAGGCTTCCTAGCAGCCAGACGGCTGCTGAAGGGGTGGGGTTTGCACAGAGCTTGCTGTGCAGAAGAAGGGAGAGCTGGACAGGGTTGCCTGGGTGTGCCCTGCCCAGCTGGTTGGGAACTTTGGGGAGCTTCAGGTGCTCCAGCCCCCTGGCTGCCTACTCAACTCTGAGGCACCCCACTGTGACACAAGCCTGCCAAACCTTCCTACTGGCCTGCAGGCACCTGCTTGCAAGCCTGCAGTCACTGTGCAGGAGTCAGGCCAGCCAGAGGGAGGCTCCGCCTACAACAGCCAGAGACACAAAGCACAGAGGTTTACACGTGAGCTTGGCCCACTGGCTCTGACTCTGGACAAAGGCACTGCAGACGGGAATCAGGAAACATCTTTCCTCCCCCTGAGGCACCAGCTCCGCTCCCCTACGACCCCCAACCTCACTCTAGGGGCTGAACAGCTCCAGACACTGGAGTTTCTCTAGTGGGCACCACACAGAAATATGAAACAACAAAAGAACATAGTACAGACCAAAATCTCACAAACCCCAGAAAGAGGGCAAAATGAAACCGAATTCACCAATCTTCCTGAAAGAGAGTCCAAAATAAAAATTATAAACATGCTTATGGAGGTACAGAAAAATATTCAAGAACTCAGGAACAAATTTAAGTTGGAGATTCAATCATTAAGAAATTCCATATCTGAAATGCAACATACAATGGAGGGATTTAACAGATTACATGTAGTAGAAGAGACAGTAAATGGAATAGAAATTACAGAAGAGGAATACAAAGAAGTTGAGGCACAGAGAGAAAAAAGGATCTCTAAGAATGAAAGAATATTGAGAGAACTGTGTGACCAATCCAAACGCAACAATATTCGCATTATAGGGGTACCAGAAGAAGAGAGAGAAAAAGGGATAGAAAGTGTCACTGAGGAGGTAACTGCTTCCCAATCTGGGGAAGGAGACAGTCTCTCAAGCCATGGAGGTGCACAAGACATCCCAACACAAGGGACCCAAGGAAAACAACATCAAGACATATAATAATTAAAATAGCAAAGATCAAGGATACAGACAGACTTTTAAAAGCAGCTAGAGAGAGAAAAAATATCACATACAAAGGAAAACCCATCAGGCTACCATCAGATTTCTCAACAGAAACCTTACAGGACAGAAGGGAGTGGCATGATATATTTAATGCAATGAAGCAGAAGGGCCTTGAACCAAGAATACTTTACCTGGCAAGGTTATCATTTAAATTTGAAGGAGGGATTAAACAAGTTCCAGATAAGCAAGCAAAAGCTGAGAGAATTTACCTCCCACAAACCACCTCTACAGTGCATTTTGGAGGGACTCCTATAGATGGAAGTATTCTTAAGGCTAAAAAGATGTCACCCAAGGGAAGACAAAGAGTACAGAATATGATTCATAACATACAAAGAATGGAGGAAGAAGAAAAAGGAGGAAAAAAAAAACTTTTAGGTTGTATTTGTAATAGTATACAAAGTAAGTTAAATTAGACTGTTAGATAGTAAGGGAATTGCCCTTGAACTTTGGTAACCACAAATCTAAAGCCTGCAGTGGCATTAACTACATACCTGTCAATAATCACCCTAAATGTAAATGGTATGAATACACCAAGCAAAAGACACAGAGTTACTCAATGGATAAAAAAAACAAGACCCATCTATATGCTGCCTACAAGAGATGCACTTCAAACCCAAAGACATACACAGACTGAAAGTGAAGGGATGAAAAAAGATATTTCATGCAACTAATAGTGAGAAAATAGCAGGAGTTGCAGTACTTGTATCAGACAAAATAGACTTCAAAACAAAGAAAGTTACAAGAGACAAAGAAGGATATTACATAATGATAAAAGGGTCAGTCCAACAAGAGGATATAACTATTATAAATATCTATGCACCCAACACAGGATAGCCTACACATGTGAAACAAATACTAACAGAATTAAAGGGGGAAATAGAATGCAATGCATTCATTTTAGGACACTTCAACACACCACTCACTCCAAAGGACAGATCAACCAGACAGAAAATAAGTAGACAGAGGCACTCAACGTATTACAACAGATGGACCTAACAGATATCTACAGAACACTCCATCCAAAAGCACAGGATACACATTCTTCTCAAGTGCACATGGAACATTTTCAAGAATTGATCATATATTAGGCCACAAAAAGAACCTCAGATACTGAAATTGTAACAACCAGCTTCTCAGATCACAAAGGTATGAAACTAGAAATAAATTACACAAAACAAATGAAAAAGCCCAGAAACACATGGAGGCTTAATAACATGCTCCTAAATAATCAATGGATCAATGACCAAATAAAAACAGAGATCAAGCAATATATGGAAACAAATGACAACAATAATTCAACACCACAAAACCTGTGGGATGCAGCGAAGACCGTGCTAAGAGGGAATATATTGCAATACGGGCCTACCTCAGGAAAGAAGAACAATCCCAAATGAACAGTCTAAACTCACAATTAATGACACTAGAAAAGGAAGAACAAATGAGGCCCAAAGTCAGTAGAAAGAGGAACATAATAAAGATTAAAGCAGAAATAAATAAAATTGAGAAGAATAAAACAATAGAATCAATGAAAGCAAGAGCTGGTACACACATAAACAGAATCAGAAATGAGAAAGGAAAAATCACTACGGACACCACAGAAATACAAAAAATTATGAAAGAATACTATGAAAAATTATATGCTAACAAATTGGATAACCTAGAAGAATTGGACAACTTTCTACAAAAATACACCCTTCCAAGGATGACCCAGGGAAAGACAGAAAATCTGAATAGACCAATTACCAGCAAAGAAATTGAATTGGTAATCAAAAAACTACCTAAAAACAAAACACCTGGACCAGATGGTTTCACGGCTGAATTGTATCAAACATTTAGTGAAGACCTAATACCTATCCTCATTAAAGTTTTCCAAAAAGTAGAAGAGGAGGGAATACTCCAAACTCATTCTACGAGCCAACATCACTCTAATATCAAAACCAGGCAAAGACACCACAAAAAAAGAAAATTACATACCAATATCCCTGATAATACTCCACAAAATATTAGCAAGCCGAAATCAAAAATACATCAAAAAGATCATCCATCATGATCAAGTGGGATTCATCCCAGGGATGCAATGATGGTACAACATTCGAAAATCCATCAACATCATCCACTACATCAACAAAAGGGACAAAAACCACATGATCATCTCCATAGATGCTGAAAAAGCATTCGACAAAATTCAACATCCATTCATGATAAAAACTCAACAAAATGGGTATAGAGGGCAAGTACCTCAACATAATAGACCATATATGACAAACCCACAGCCAACATTATACTTAACAGCGAGAAGCTGAAAGCTTTTCCTTTAAGATCGGGAAGAAGACAAGGATGCCCACTCTCCCCACTTTATTCAACATAGTTCTGGAGGTCCTAGCCACGGCAATCAAACAAAACAAAGAAATAAAAGGCATCCAGATTGGCAAGGAAGAACTCAAACTGTCCCTGTTTGCAGATGACATGATATTGTACATAAAAAACCCTAAAGAATCCATTCCAAAACTACTAGATCTAATATCTGAATTCAGCAAAGTTGCGGGACACAAAATTAATACACAGAAATGTGTTGCATTCCTATACACTAACAATGAACTAGCAGCAAGAGAAATCAGGGAAACAATTCCATTTACAATTGCATCAAAAAGAATAAAATACCTAGGAATAAACCTAAGCAAGGAATTGAAAGACCTAAACCCTGAAAACTACAAGACACTCTTAAGAGAAATTAAAGAGGACACTAATAAATGGAAACACATCCCATGCTCTTGGCGAGGAAGAATTAATATTGTCAAAATGGCCATCTTGCCTAAAGCAATCTACAGAGTTAATGTAATCCCTATCAAAATACCTATAGCATTCTTCAATAAACTAGAGCAAATGGTTCTAAAATTCATATGGAACCACAAAAGACCCCGAATAGCCAAAGCAATCCTGATAAGGAAGAATAAAGCAGGGGGAATTACACTCCCTGACTTCAAGCTCTACTACAAAGCTACAGTAATCAAGACAATTTGGTACTGGCACAAGAACAAACCCATAGACCAGTGGAACAGAATAGAGAGCCCAGATATGAACCCAAGCATATATATGGTCAATTAAAATACAATAAACGAGCCATGGATATACAATGGGCAAATGACAGCCTCTTCAACAGCCGGTATTGGCAAAACTGGACAGCTACATGTAAGAGAATGAAAGTGGATTACTGTCTAACCCCATACACAAAAGTAAACTCAAAATGGATCAAAGACCTGAATGTAACTCATGAAACCATAAAAATCTTAGAAAAAAATATAGGCAAAAATCTCCTGGACATAAACATGAGCAACTTCTTCATGAACATATCTCCCCGGGCAAGGGAAACAAAAGTAAAAATGAACAAGTGGGAGTATATCAAACTAAAAAGCTTCTGTACAGCAAGGGATACCATCAGTAGAACAAAAAGACATCCTACAGTATGGGAGAATATATTCATAAATGACATATCCAATAAGGGGTTGACATCCAAATTATATAAAGAGCTAACGCACCTCAACAAACAAAAAGCAAATAAGCCAATTAAAAAATGGGCAGAGGAGCTGAACATACTTCTCCAAAGAAGAAATTCAGATGGTCAACAGGCACATGAAAAGATGCTCCATATCACTAGTCATCAGAGAAATGCAAATTAAAACCACAATGAGATATCACCTCACACCAGTGAGGATGGCCACCAACTAAAAGACAAACAACAAATGTTGGCGAGGATGTGGAAAAAGGGGAACCCTCCTACACTGCTGGTGGGAATGTAAACTAGTACAACCATTGTGGAAAGCAGTATGGAGGTTCCTCAAAAAACTCAAAATAGAAATACCATTTGACCCAGGAATTCCACTCCTAGGAATTTACCCTAACAATGCAGCAGCCCAGTTTGAAAAAGACATATGCACCCCCTATGTTTATCACAGCACTATTTACAATAGCCAAGAAATGGAAGCAACCTAAGTGTCCAACACTAGATGAATGGATAAAGAAGATGTGGTATATATACACAATGGAATATTATTCAGCCATAAGAAGAAAACAAATCCTTCCATTTGCAACAACATGGATGGAGCTAGAGGGTATTATGCTCAGTGAAATAAGCCAGGCAGAGACAGACAATTATTAAATGATTTTACTCATCTGTGGAGTATAAGAACAAAGAAAAAACTGAAGGAACACAACAGGAGCAGACTCACAGAACCCAAGAATGGACTAATAGTTACCAAAGGGAAAGGGACTGGGAAAGAGGGGTGGGAAGGAGGGATAAGGGGGAAAAAGGGCTATTACAATTAGCACACATAAAGTAGCAGGGGTGTGGGTGTGGTGGGGGTATACGGGGAAGGCAGTATAACACAGAGAAGACAAGTAGTGATTCTGTAACATCCTACTACACTCATGGACAGTGACTGCAATGGGGTATGTGGTGGGGACTTGATAACAGGGGGAGTCTAGTAAACATAATGTTGCTCATGTAATTGTATATTAATAATAGCAAAATAAAAATAAAAAATAAAAAAAAAGAGATCATGCACCTTAGAAGTATGTTTCTGAAATGTT
Organism: Smutsia gigantea; assembly: GCA_032199065.1. Taxonomy (NCBI): domain Eukaryota; kingdom Metazoa; phylum Chordata; class Mammalia; order Pholidota; family Manidae; genus Smutsia; species Smutsia gigantea. The sequence continues at coordinate 37,873 of JAVSCE010003193.1, read as the reverse complement.
TTGTGTAAGAAAATGTCCTTAGAGGTTAACCCAGGACATACACATGGTATCTGTGTGTGTGTATATATATATTATTTGTAAAAGTCATGCATTCCACATTATGGATAATTTAGAAACAAAACCAATACCAAATATTATGTTCAAATACAATTTGTGTAAATACTATTACTTAACTTTCCTAGTTCACTTAAAAATATGTTGTGATACAAATAATTTAACTTGAAACTGGTTGCTTCTATGCACACTAAAATTTTAGGTAAAGAAAAATAAATAGATGGTAAAATTTTACAATGAATCATTTTTTCTTAAGCAGCTCATATCAGAAGCTAGTTTGGAGGTGAGAAGTTAATCCAGGTTTTTTCAATTCATCATCACAATTCTATGCTGATATCTATCCCTTAACCAAGAAGATTCCCTGAAGAGGAGAGATGTGTTAACAGGGCAGCATTTGGACAGTAGTAAGAAGTGAAAAATACAAATGAGAGAGGAGCAAGGTCAGTTATTTAAAGCATTCAAGATTTCAATGGATAGGTCCCTGAATGTAGCTGGAAGAGAAGTGTTACTGGTTTGGAAATGGTTCACTGATGATTGGGACCCATTAGGAAGCTCCTAAAGAGCATTAACATGAAAGCAGTGCCTTAAACGGAGTCATCTTCCATACTATGTGGGAAGGCAATGTTTTCTGTACCCCTACAAAAAGAAAAGGGTGCAGAGCTTTAACCACTGCACCATATGACATGGTATGGGTGCATCGATGATTCTGTTACCAGCAGTCACTGAGGTTACCACTTTTCATTACAAATAACACTACAGTAAACATCTGCTCACATAACCTGTGCACAGCAATCCCACTTTGAGTTTCCTCATATCTCACCTGCTTCTTCAGAGTCAATACCACTGGCGTTCTCCTGGGCATACAGGTGAACATAACCAAATGGATCACAGTCCAGTGGGCTTCCAAGGAAACTTTGTTCTCGGCTTACTGAGATCCTCAGGGGGTCTCTGTCTTGATAAAAATCTGGTTTACCTGGGAGAAAAAAATCTTTCTTTAGATTTCCACTTTATTTTCTAGAGGCTAGCTAAAACAAAAATGACAATTTAAGCTATGAGTAAAAATCTAAAACTTCTGACCTATGTAGCAAAAACTGCTCATCTTTCACACAGGCTTTTAAATTCTTTTACTTCAGTTTTACTGTTTTTAATGATACTCCTACTTCCTAATACCAGATAATGCTTCAGTATTGACTAATCAGAGGAAAAATGTCTGGAGAACTTATACTAACTAGGTATAATATGCATTTATAAATAGAGTTCAAACAACCACAGCTGATCTATAGTATAAGAAATCAAGATAGGCATTTACCTCAGGGAGAACTGAAAGGACAATAATTGGGAGGGAACAAGTGAAGGGCTCATGGATTTCTCTGACCTAGTTCTTGACCAGTTGGTGTTTACATGGGGTGGTTTTTACAGCAATAATCACCAAAAGAAACAGGGTTTGTGCATTTCTCTGATTGTTATATTTTGATACAAAAATAAAATACAAGCACATAGTAGTGGGAAATTCCAAAAGTAGAAGCTAACTTACTTGCAGAACCACAGAAAAACAGGAATTAAAGGCACCAGGTATCACAATAGAGAGGTGTGCATCAGGGAACTAAAAAAGGACAGGATGCTCAAAAATACATACTTGGAACAGAAGATCCCTCCCATCTCCTGAGATCCCTGCCCTTCAACATTACCTCCAAAGGAGACAAAAGGTTTAATTCTCTGGAGAACCTGAATCCAACACACTGTGAATTCAGGGGTATCAAGCATCAAAAGGTGGTAAAGGTGGAAGGAAGGGATAGAATGCTAAGAAAATCAGATATTAAAAGGAATTCTTTATCTTTAACCCAGATCTCCCAGGTCTGACTCCAATAAGCTAGGCTTATCTCAAGCTTGGAAGATCTTTCTTTGAAAAACTAAACTGTAATTTTGCTTCAAGGAAAAGAACTACAGATACAAAAAACTGAGAGTTTCCAACAGAAAGCCACCTTTTCCAATTAAGTCTAGCAGTATATAAGGCCCCTAACCTACAGGATTTCCAATTAGGCTGTTAGCAGTCCTCTCAAATATGCAAAGTATTAGAGAAAACCCTTTAAAATATCAGACAGAAACAGCAAAAAAGAAACAGAGTTCAAAGAGAAAATACAGGTACCCAAGCAAACAAAAAACTAAATATTCAAAGTTGGTAATATTTTGCATCCATGAAACAAAAACAAGATACTATGAAAAAGAAAAAAAAAATCAGGAAAAAGCAAAACTTTAGAAACTACAATTTGATAGTCAAGATAATTCATAAGTTGAGGAAATTCTCCCAGAAAGTAAAACCAAAAGAAAAAGAAATATAGAGAAGAAAAGAAAATTGATAGATTAATATGGATCAGTGTTCCTCAACATTATTTTTATCATGTACCTAAGGAGCATTTTTAGGCTTTTTTTCTCCCCTGCCTAAGTCCATAAAATCTTTAAAACTTCACATATATTGTGTATCTTTTAATGTACATCTGTACTTTGGTACATAAAAAGAGTTAAGACTTTTTCACCTCCTCAAGAACAATTTTTGTCCCCCTGGGGGAAATAACAGCCTTGTTAAGAATGCATGATATAGGGCATCCAACTTCCAACTAAAAGGTGTTCCACAGAGAAAATGGTGTGATCTCAAATTACATTAGAGGTATTTAATATAAGTATTAGTATGGGAAGACAGACATTCAACACAAACTTTAAGCAAATGAAAAAAAGACAGGAAAAAAAGTTTAAAAAAAGAATGTATAATGCATAGCATACTAATTGTCTCAGCAGTGAAAAATACATATACAACAGCATGATGATACTTTAGCTTAATTTTGCTAAAATCCACTGCCAACTATAGAGGTAAATACAAGAAGAAACATCAGAAAAACATGAAAAGTGACTGCTTCTGGTGAATGAAATTAAGGCATAAGGGGTGGGTAGTGGCAGGGAGAAATGTCATTTCAGGTTACAAACATTGTCCTTTTTAACTACTTGCCTATAGTATTTTGATTAAGTATTCCCCAAAGAAGTGTGATACAGGCTAGGATGAAAGCTTTCCAGGAGCACGAGAGGGATCCTTGACAGTTCACAAAAAGTTTACCACAGAAGTGGCACTTAACCCAACCCTGCAGTGAGAAGGGCCTGGTACATGAAGCTAGGGGGCTTAGACTTCATTGACACTTATTCTTTGAATCAAAGGGAAACCATTAAAGAGTTCTAAACAGGGAAACACAAAAGAAAAGATCACTCTGAATATACCATGGGAAAATGAATTAGATAAAGCTAGACTGGGAACAGGGAGACATCAGAGTTGTAGCATCCATTCAAGAAAGAAATGATAGCCTGAATTGAGTAGTGGTGGGAATGGAAGCACGTAGAGGATTCCAGAACAGCCCAAAGAGAACTGAGAACTGGTGATTTACTAGGTGTCAGGTGTATAGACAGGGGTAGTGTTGAGACCTACATCTGGGTACTTTTCACTAAAAAAAGGCTTCTGAAGGACAAGGAGGCAGAGGTGAGTGAATATAAAGCTTTCCCTTTTAGACAAGATGACATTTTTACAATCTCTAACATGATTCATTGTTATAGGAATTAATGATGAGAATTTCCCAAAGTTCATCCTTAATCAGGAAAAACACTAATCAATTCCTGAACAGCTGTGGTTTCCAAGAGTCCAAAATAGGAGAAAAGCTCCCAAAGCCTAGTAATAAACTCATTACTCTGTAACTTTCATAGACATAATAAGAAAGCAGAAGGGGACTAATTCTTAAGAGTTAGTCTCCATCTCTGCTTTCCTTACTTCTTCCAGCCAGAAACAAATGTACATTATTTCATGGCAAAACAAACATACATTATTTCATGGCTTAAGATTAAAATAGTCAATATTAACATATACTTCTATGAAAACCAGTCAACTGACAAAGCTAATTTTCCTCCTTAAAAAAAATGATAAAAATAATCAAGAAAATTATCTGATGAGTCTGAAATCTAAAAATAATTATGAAATTCAAATAGGGCTACTTACTAAGGATTACAGGGAGTATTTTTCTAGATTATTGGATATAGGTAGAAGTTCAAAGAAATATACCTGCTTTAACTGTGCTAAAGCCAGGATTTTAAGCATAATTATCCTATAAAAGACACAGGAAAAGAGCAGTGAAGGTGCTGAAGTAGAAAAGCAGCAAGGAAAAAGAGAAAAAACTGAGTAATATCCTAAATAAATAGGTTTAGAAGGCAGACCTCAAAGGAAGCACAAGGAAGGATGCAGGAGTGTCAGAACATGGGACATCAAAGAATGTTCTATTGTAAATTTGTTTTCTCCATACACAAGAAACTAGTTACCTTATGCAACACCTCTTTAAGTCCAAATTACAAATACTTCTATGTAAACCATTGTTTTCCTTTCATGAGTACTCAGAGCCTAAATTTCTTCAACAATAAAAAAATGGGCATCCTGAAAAAAATTTAGGAAATTGGCAAACTATTAAAAATCGTATTTTATCAAACCATCTCTTTACCTAGTAAAGAAATTTTGCCACCTGCTGGTGATTCCACTTCTTGTATAGCGCTAAGTTCATGTTGGTTCAAGTCCAATCCACATTTAACTTTTGCCACAGGTGGCTTCGAGGATCTCCTACCCAGTTCTTCGTCCAGATGCTCCCCTAATCAAGTCAATAATAAAGTTAGGCACAACACAAATCTGTTAACAAACCAGACTTTTTTTCACCCAGCAAGCTGCAGGAGGTTGAAGCAGAGAATGATCTGCAGGATAATCACAATAAATGCAATTATCTTACCACTTTGCTTGGCACTACTATCTTCTGAAAGCAGCTGATTATCATCAGAGTTGCTCCAATCTGCAGGGCTAATGTTTTCCTGATCATCTCTTGCTAGGTGTTGGAAATGAGGAAGCCACTCTCTGTGCTTCTGGGTGAAATCATTTTCAACTGTGGGCTTATTTGTCTGAAAAAGTGGATAGATGAGGGTGGACGATGACACAGGATGAGGGATCATGTAAAGATTCATTAGATTTATATCTCCCTTCTTAAATTAGAACCTCAACCAAATAAATAGTTCCATCAGTCACACAATTACAACTTTATCCACAGATACAAAATGAGAAATGCTTTTAATATTCAAAGGGTGGTATTTCCCTTCACAGCACTGGACCTAAACATTAGTCTCTACAGTACCTTTCAATAAGATATTGCACTTAAGTATCCCCTCTGCTTTTCTTTCCCCTTTATTTTTCCTTAAAATGACCAGTAAATCCCTAGATCTCAAATTCTTATGAAATCAACCAAGCCTCTAAACATTTAAGGATTTGTAAAATTCTATTTAGGCTACCTTATAAATTTAGAAAGTGGCCTTTTAAAATAAAATGGACACATTCATATTTAGGAGAATATACTTGTCTCCCTTATAGAGACCTATGAGCATCTGAGTGACCATGCCAGAGTCCTAACAATTCAGGTTGTTTCAACTGCCCATCAGCCTAAATTCAAGCCAGTTTTACAACAGGTGATAACTGTCACCTAAGAAAAAGATAATACTGACTTTGACTTATATGCAAATGTCAACAAAGTGCTATACAGAAAGCACAGGGTCAGCTATTTGCTCAAAAGAAATTCTGCTAACTAGTTATTTTACAACTTAATCTTATGGTGAGCTCAAAACCTACTGTAACAAAACTTCAAGTGACAATCTACATTTTCAATGGTGTTTGCATTTGGTTGTATCAAATTACTGACTGAATTTAGCTGAGCTTCAGATTAACTATTAACTTCATGAACACCATGTGAGGTGGATCCATTTTTATGTTTTAATCTCCACATTGTTTGAAGTAGAAAATTAAAGCACAGTTAAGGTCAAATCACTTATTCTCAGTAACTAAGAACTGACTTAGGTCTAGGATTAAAACACATATTTAGTTTGAGTTATGTCCACTGGTTAATTCTTACTCAAGTTTAATACACACCTGACTGCCTTTAAAGAAGTCCTTCACAGTCTCTTGATGTTTCTGGATGTGTCGCTGTAATGCTGTTTTTCTCTGTACAAGCAATTTTTCTTGGACTTTTTGGCTATAACGCAGAACCTCTTTTTGTAGATCCAACTGCTTTTGAAGCTTCACATTATCTTGCTGAGCTAAGACAGGTGAAAAACTCAAAAGTGTACCTTGAAATCTTGGGATCGCTGAATCACTTGAGGGACCTATGTGTTCATTCTTGGATGAATATAATTCACATGTGTTTCCAGATTTAACTTCAGCAAAAGGTAGTGGAATAAATGCATGTTCTGTTTCTTTGGGTAAAAAAGACAAAAAAGAAACAGCATGATCTGATTTACTTTCAATCAACTCACTTTGTTTGTCTAAAAGCAGTTCTTCCTGGGCTTTTTCAGCAGAATGTGCCGCTTCCCTCTGGATGGCCAGTTCTGTTGTCATATGGTCTCGCTGAGGCAGAACAGGCTGTGATGAACTCAAGCGCCCATCCTGTGATCCACAGACCTCAGGATGACTTGAGGGAACATTACTTCCGGTTGGAAAAGCCTTTGGGATTCTTTCAGAGTCAGCAATAGGCAGTTGTACCCAGGATAAGGGTGAAGAGGAGCTTACCTGCTCAGATGATACCCTTTTCTCCAACTTACTTAGTTTCTGCAGAAGCACTTCCTCCTGGGCTTCCTGTCTCAAGCCCATGGCTTTCCTCTGTGTGTCTAACTGCTGCTGCAGTGCTTTTAAATCACTATGGCAGAGTTGGACAAAATGCCTGTCAGAAGGTAACTGTTCCTCCAATTTATGCTGCCTTGGCAAAACCAATTCTTTCTGGGTCTTCTCGTGACACGGAAGGGAATCTGTCCGGGCATTCAAGTGTTCTTGTTGAAGTGCAGTCATATCTTGTTGAGGTAAAATAGGCTGTGATAAACCTAAAAGCCTATTGGGCAATCTTGGTATTTCAGAATGACCCGATGAGGCTGTATTATCACTCTTAGCTGAACAAGGTTCTTGGATTCTTCCAGATTCACTAGGAGGTAATGAAGCAAATGAATGTTGTACAACTAGGGGTAAGAAGGAAGAGGTACCAACCTGCTCAGGAGATACTCTTTCCCTCCATTCATTCTGTTTATGTAATTCCTCCTGAGTGTCCCATCTACACTGAACAATACCTTCCCTCTGTGTAGCTAACTGTTCTTGAAGTACCTTTAAATTATCTTGTTGAGGCTGGATAAGCTGTGATATCTTCAAAAGCCTATCCTGCAATTGTGGAATCTGCAAATGACTTGCAGGAATTTTACTATTGCTCTCTGTTGAAAGAGGTTCCTGGGCTGTACTAGATTCAGCAAAAGACAATGAAGTAAGTGAAAGCTTTCCTAACTGGGGTATGAAGGAGGAGAGGCCAGTTTGTTCAGAAGATATACTTCCTCGGGTTTTCTTGCTAAAAGGAAGGGCCTCCCCCTCTGTGTCTAGCCGTTCTTGGTGTTTCTCCAAATTATCTTGAGGTTGTGCATGTTGTGAAAATCTCAGTAATCTTTGTTGAAATCCTGGGATCTTAAAATGGCTTAAGGGAACTGTACTGTCACTCTTGACTGACATAAATTTCTGGAATCTTTCAGATTCAGCTACCTGGGACAGGGATAAAGAGACACCAGTCTGTTCAGAAATTCTTTTTCCTAACTTACTTGGTTTGTGTACAAATTCCTCAGTTGCTTGTTCAGTACCCAGCATTACCCTCTTTATGTGTGACTGTTCTGGGAGATGTACTAACTTTTCTTGCTGTGGCAGGCTATGTGGTGGCAAACTGAGAGACGCATACTGTAATGTTGGGATCACAGAATGCCTTGAGGGAATAATATGACCCCTCTCAGAAAAACAAGTGCTCTGAATTCTTCCAGGCTCGGTTTTAGCAGAAGCTTGTGAATCAACTGCACACTGAGCAAACACTGGTGGGAGTGAAGAACTCATCTGCCCAGACTTGCTGTGCCCCAAATCCCTTTGTCTGTCTAAAAGTAATTCTGCCTGGGCTTTGTGCCTAGCCTGAAGAGCATCCGTCTGGGCAGTCAGCTGTTCTTGGAGCAACTTCAAACTATCATGTAATGGTAGGAGTTGCTGTAGGAAACTCGAAGGTCCAGTGTGAGATTTGGGGATTTCAGATTGGCTTGAGAGAAATTCCTTCTCACTCTTAGATAAATACTGCTTCTGGATTTCTCCAGATTGAGTACCAGCAGAAGATAGTGAAATAAATGTATGCTTAGCCACCTGAGATGGGAGAGAAGGGGGCTCAGTCTGTTCAGACAATACTCCTCCATCCAATTCACTCTGTTTATGCACATACAATACCTCCTGGGCTTCCCTCCTAGCCTGAAGGTTGTCCCTCTGAATATTTAACTGTTCTTGGAGCAATTTTAAATTATCCTGTTGTGCTAAGATAGGCTGTGAAAAACTCAAAAGCCTATCCTGAAGTTGTGAGACCCCAGGATGGTCTGAGGAAACTGCAGAATCATTTGTGGTTGGAGAAGAGTCCTGGATTCTCCCTGATTCACTTTTTGCATGAGGAAGTAGAGCAAATGAATCCAGCGGTACCGATGGAAGGAACAGAGAGAGGCCAGTTTGCCTTTCCAATTCTTTCTGTTTGCACAAAAGCAACTGTTCCTGAGCTTCCTGTCTTGACCGAAGAACCTCCTTCTGCAGGTCTAACTGTTCTTGGGGAGCCTTCACATTACTCTGCTGGACTGTGACAGTCTCTGAGGAAGGGAGAGACTTATCCTGAATTTGGCTGATTACAGAAACTGTACTTTTGTTCGAGGCTGAAAAGGGTTCCTGGATTTTTCCAGACTGAACTTTGGCAGGCAGAAAATTAAAAGAACGCTCAGCTGCCAGTGGCAGGAATGAAGAAAGTTCAGTTTGCTCAGAAGATATGCTTTCTCTGTTCTCTGAGAACATCTGCTGGGAGCCTAAAGTTTGAGAAGTTGTTGCCTTGGATGTTTCAGGTATTCCTCTAGCATCCTGTAATATTAGTGGCCTGTCAGGTGGCAAAGCTCTTGAAAGTGTATGAAAATCTTTAGGGACCAATTTATAGTCTCTCTGTTGTGTTTCAGTCTGTGAGAATTGCTTTAGCTGTTCTTGTGATTCCAAAGATTGCTTGGCTAAAACATCTGAAGTGATTAATGCTTCTGTTGTTTCTACCTGTCTTTGTGGAAAGTGATTTTGTTTCAGAACCTGAAAATAATCTTGTTCTAATTCGGAAATCTGTATGGGTTGTAGAGGTTGGTGTTTGTCAGGACTCAACTTAGGTCTCTGACCTTGATCCCAATGCTCCAGTCTAACAGGGGGTCTTTCAGATTTCTGTGATAAAACCGAATCAGGTATCAATGATGTAGCTGACATGGATGAGTACTTTCCTTTTAACATAGTCTGATAATCGAGTAATTGTTTCCTGGCTGTTTCAACAGACTGTCTGTGCAATCTATCAATAATAAACAGAAAACACATTATTCTTTTTTGATAAAAAAAAAATTGCCCCATATTCTCAACTGTCTACACATTAAATTTAATGGACAGAAATCTATAGTTGGTCATATCATCATGATGGAAAAGGACAATGTTCACACTGTCCTTTGGGAAATCTGTATGTCATAGTCCTGAGAGAATCCCAATTAGACCTTCGTATAAAACAGATAAAAAGTCCTGAAGATGTAGTCAGACACTATCATATATAAACTGTACCCCCGTTAATACCTGTTTTGCTGCAAAAGCTGATGCTGATAGTCACGAATCATTTTCCTATGATCTTCATCAGAACTTACAGTGCATGAGGCTGGAGCAGTGCCAACCTAATAAGAGAGAAAGCTACTAATCAAAAGGTAAATCCAGAAACAAGTACTAAAGTATTTATATAAACAGAAGTTCCACTGTAAATGTCCATATAACTTTATTTTTTACCAAAAAGACTACGACTTCCATTATTAAGCAATGAAATAATACACCATTCTCCTCTAGTACCAGTTCAAGAGTTCAAATACATATTACATACTAATCATGGTCATATAAACTGGCACTCTCTAGAAACTGAAAAATGAAAGCCATTAGCTTTGTAAAAGAATATATATTTTTAAAAAAACAACAAATAAAATTTAGAAATGCATTTTACTTTTCTGAGTGCTGAGAGTGTGTTCATATTTTCTTATCCCCTACAATCTATGTAGGGGTGGGATTTCCTGCATCCTACCACAGTCTGCTGAGTTTCTTTCTTTTTTTCTTCTTCCAGCTGAGCCCTGAAGCAATCAGTTTCTAATCTTAACTTCTGTTGTTCAATTTGTTCAAGTAATTCCAACTGCTTTTGCTTCTGCTCTTCTATTTCCATTATCTAATTAATAAAAATAATACGGATCTATTAACAAACTCATACAAAAGAAAAATTTATATGCATTACATTAAAAAGAAATAGGTCATTACCAGGGGTACCAATAATCTGAGAAGAAAATGATGTTTTATCTCTGTTATTGCCACTACCAAGAGGAGGAAGGGAATGGCAGATGAAGAGAAAGGAAGAGAAGTAAAAAGAGGTAGAAGGGCAAGAAAAAATAAACACATTAACTATTTCTATTTCCTGGGAGCATAGGGAAACTCTGATCACCTCTGAAATCCACCTCCAGAGAAGCAGCAAATGATGCTACAGCCAAATTTTGTGTTCACACCTTTAATTTTAAACTGTTCTCCGGAAGAATATGACTAAGGGAATTAAATACCAAGCCCTCCCAAAACACTTGGATTTCTTAGGCATACACGTAAAGGAGTGCAGTTATCTAGAAGCCAAATAATACAATTAGCAACACTGTGTCTTTTCTGTTGGGTGTAAAACAGATAGGAAGAAAAATTACAGAAGGATGGCATATTAATATCATACTCTCAGACACACAGACCCAATAAGAATATATGTCAGAGTAACTAAGTTTCATGAGGACAAGGGTTATTAGTCTGTCTGGTTGCCTATTAAACCCAGCACTTATTACAGTCCCTGAAACATATAATATGTGAATATTTACTGATTAAGTAGAAAAAGAAATGTGAAGTTTTATTGAGAGGAACACTTCTAGAGATAGTGAGGAATGATTTTTTCAAAATAAAAAATGTCTCAATCTGATACTTTACCTATTCCCCATCAGGTGACTGGCCATAGCTGAGTTCCTGTCTTCGTCTTCCTTACTTTCCCTCACTGTGTTCATAGACTGTTTACATTCCCGTAGCACCTCCAGAACTGCACTATTGACAGTCACTAGCTACATGTGATGATTAAAAATTAATTCAACTTCAATAAGATTTACAATTCAGTTTCTTAGTTGCAGTAGTTGTATCTCCAGTACTCAACATCCCATGTAGCTAGTGGCTACCATACTGGACATGGTTATAGAACCATATGATAATTCCATTATCATAGAAGATAAAGTTATCTTTCTCCCAACTGTATTTTTTTAAAAACTATGATTATAAACTGACATAGTAACAATTAGCCTCTTTCAAGGTACTTTTGTATTTTAAAATTTTTTATTGAAGTAAATAGTACCAAAATTTAGTTACAAAGGTTGAATTTAAAATTTTTCTTCTGGGACAGTGACTGTAATGGGGTTGGTGGGGGGGACCTTATGAAGGGGTAGTTTAATAATCGTAATATTGCACATGTAATTGTAAATTAATGATAATAAAATAAATTATATTAAAAACAAAAAAAAATAAATAAAAAAAAATAAATAAAATTTTTCTTCTGAAATACTTTAAAAAAAAAAATTGGGGGGTTTACAAAGCCCAGATGAGTGTCTAATATTATGAGAGGGACTCACTTACTCAACAAATATTTGTTGTGCACTTACCATGTATATACATCATTATATCAGAAATCACATAAGATAAACTGAACTTAAAAAAAAGCCAGTCTCTGCTTTAAAAAACTGTATAGGGAAGACATATACAAAAGTTTAAAATACAAAGCAGAATGCAGTAGGGGCCAAATGAGTAGTACAAGCAGGGATTAAGTGCTTTCTACCAGTTAAACACATAAGGTTGAAGAAAACATTAAAAAGTAGCCAGATGGCAAATTTCATTGCTCAAACACAATTATAGTACCTAGGGGAAGAAAGAAAACTTTAAAAATAAAAATATCAAATTACCTGTCTCTGCCTTGCTGCCATTCTAATTCTGGCTGCTGCTTCTTGAGGATGAAGTAAAACTGAACTCTGAGCTACAGTTGTGAGAGACTGAGTCTCATTTATTTCTAAAAGAGTCCCCAAAACAAAAATTAGTTTCAGTAATTTAGAATTCTGACACCACTACCATGCCCTTTGTTCACTTATTAAATGTAATTTTTTTAAGAAAAAGATGTGAAGAGTCAAGTTTAATTTGAGGATGTGACAGAAAGAAATACCTTGTTCCTTTTCAGAGTCTGCATCACATGAATGTGGTTCACTAGTAAGTGGGCCAGAGTCAACTGTTAGCATATCACTTTCAACAACTGTTAAGAGATACATTATAATGATTACCATTGTCAAGCTTAAATCTGAACAAAGTAACAAAAATCTGCATTCAGGTTAAGAATTCATTCTTGGTCCACATGTCTGTCTTATTAAGATCTAATCACCTTCCAGATGACCACACATTTTACCCATTAAACTCAAGCCTGATCTAAAAAATTAAAATTGTGAGCCAGAAGAAAAAATGAAGAACTGATTAAAAAGGTATGCTGACAGTTTCAAACACAATGGAAAAGCACAAAAGGAGTATGAATAAGCAAGGTACCAAAGTTTAAAAAGAGAAGCTAAATAAATGTGAGTGTATCTTTGACATATTTAGATACTAGGATTTTGATTATTTATGATACCAGAGCAGAGAAGAAAGTTAAGCAATTTCCTTTGATCCTATTAGTAGCTAGAAACTCCACATCAGGTATTCATTCATTCACTCACTCATTTATTCACCCAGTACCTATTTAAGTGCTGCATGTTGGGGATACCATGATAAATAAGAAAAGGCCTTTAGGAGGTTTTATAGGGTGAGTGGGGATATAACCATTACATAATCATCCTAGAAAAAATTATAAAATTAGAAACTGTGATAAGTACTACATAAGAAAAATAAAGGGTTATGCAATAGAATATTACAGGGAGATCTGAATTAGACTAGGAGCTCAGATGAGATTTCTTTTAGGAATGACATTTAAGCAGACATCTGAAAGGTAAGGAGGGATCAGGCAGGTAAAGAATGTGGGGATGCTCAGATCTTTCCAAACAGATCCACAGGTATCCTTATAGGCCCTGTGAGGATAAAAAGCTCAGCTCATTCAAGGAACTGGAAGATCAGTGAATACGGGTGTAGTCAGACAAGGGGGAGAATGAGGCAAGATGAGGCTAGGGAAAGCCTATTCCCATAAGGTCTTTTTCAAAATAACTTGGAATGGGCTGAAACTAAGAGACCCCTTTAACTGAATGAATCCCAACCCCAAGTACCCTCTCTCCCACTTATTTGGCCACTCCTTTCTAGTGCCTTTGCTGTTTGCCCCTTCACTAACATTTTCTAAATGCTGAAGGCCCGTCGGATGGCCTAAGCCCTCTTCTCACTGAATTCTTTCTTCTAAAAGAGTTATTCCATGTCCATGGCTTTAAATATTATACGTCTGACTTCTAAACTTGCCCCTTTTGCTTTAAACTATTTGATTAATTCAGCAACTAACTGAGCATCTTTTATGTACAAGGCACCGGTTTAGGCTCTGGGGATATAGCAATGAACAAAACCAAGTTTTTACCCTCACAGAGGTCACATTCTGCAACTGGAGAATGGGCAAGGTGGAGAGGGGTAGGTGTTAAGATAAGAAGCAAATAAGCAAAAAAGTAAACTTATGGTCCAGATGTTGTTAAGAGGTATGGAGAAAAAGCAGAGTAAAGGGGATAAGGAGTGAAGGATATGTATGGGGGGGAAGGGCAGAAGCTTGCTGTTTTGTGTACAGCGGTCAGAGAAGGCCTTACTGAGAAAGTGGTATCTGAGCAAATATTTAAAGGAAGGGAGAGTGAGCCATAGAAATATCCAAGAGCATCCCAGCCTAAAAGACCAGGAAGTGCAGAGACCATGTAAGTTATGTTTGCTGTGTCTGAGGGTCAGCCAGAAAACCAGTGCCTACAGTGCAGTGGTGGGGAGGAAAGTACGGCAGAAAATGAAGTCAGACACACGGAGAATGAGAGAAGTGGGGTGTGTGCCTGCATGCCTGCAGTCTGATGCCACTGTAAGCATGCTGGTGGTTACAAAAATGGGTAGTTGTTGGAGGGCTTCCACCAGAGGAACAGCACAAGCTGATGTGTGTTTTAATACAATGACTCCAGGAATTAATTATAGCAGTGAGGGGCAAACACTGAAAACAGAGACCAATAAGGAAGCTACAGCAAGAATCTATATTAGAAAATGAACTTCACTTAAAACTAGGATGGTAGGTGGTGAGAAATAGTTAGACTTTGGACATTTTTTGAGAGTAGGATCAACAGGATTTGCTGATGGGTTTCGATTTCGATAAAAGAGGGAATCAGAATGACAAGCTTTTTGGCTTGAGCAAAGGTAATTTTATTGCCACTTATTGGATTGTCTGAAAAGCAGGTGGAGGGTGAGAGGGGCTATCAAGAATTCAGTTTTGGAAAAGCTGAAGATGTGATTAGATATATGATGGATGTTTAAATAAATGAGTGGAGTTCAAAGGAGAGATCAAGCCTATAAATCCACAACTGAAAGTCATCAGTATATAGATGATAATATAGTCATGCCAGTAGAGATCAACCAGGGAGAATGGCTACAAAGAGAAAAGACTCCAGAAACAAGCTCTAGGGGCCATGACCAGTGGTTGTGGAGATGAGGATAAGCAGCAGAGGAAACCATGACAGAGGAGCCAGTGAGGTGGGAAAACCAAGAGAGAGTGATATTAAGAGGTCAAGTGAAGAAATTATTTCCAGATGTCCTGTTTAGTGCTTAGGATAAAATTAAAAAATCTAACTATGGACTAAAAGTCACTTCTATCAGAAGCCTGGTAGCAAAACATTTCCATATAAATCTAATCACATCTTTTTAAAAAATCCAGAATATAAAACTCAAGAAAAACTCTAAATCAAGGAGGAGTTATATCATCACCATTCCCATTTCTCAGTATGTATTTCAAGTAGATGCTGTTGGCTTGATCTCTGTAACTTCTGAAAATATATTTAATAGCATATTTATCTACCAAAAAAAAGTTCTTTAAAACTAATGAAGAAATAAAATCTCTGGTGATAATGTAAAATAAGCACACCATACAATACATTCAAAAGCTCTTAATGTTCAATTTCTTTCAAGGTATTCTTTCCAGGGTTGTTCCTAAGGAAATAATTAAAGATGTGGGCAAAGAGATTTTCTGAAACTGGAAGAATATAGTTTTGCTAAAGGAAACTCAATGTAAAACAAGAAATAACAAGAAAAATTAGAAACAGCCTTAATGTCTCAACAACAAGGAATGATTAATTTTGGTTCCTCAATTACAGTGGAATTAATATTTATATGAATACTACTACTATGCTGAAAGTGGTTTGGAAGGAGATTCGCCAAGGGTTTTAATGTGTATTGCCTTTAAGTGGCAGCATTACAGGCTTTAAGATGTCTTCTTCCTTTTAACCTCTATTCTTTGATTTTTCAGGAATGAGCACATTTTTTTGAACGATTTAGAAAGAGTATATGTGTTATAAAATGAAACTACGGAAGAGAACCACCTTGTTCCTGCTCAGATAACGTTCTATCTTCACTAGCAGTTGCTCCTGATTCAACTGTTTGTGCTTTACTCTCAGTTTCACTAACAGTTGTAATCATTTCACTTTCATCCTCAGATGTGGATTTAATTGTCCAGAGAGATTTTTGGCTTCGGATCTTATTTAATAATTTTTTAAAAAGAATTTTTGAAGGGACCTGGTGAGTCTTCATTGCCAAGGGAACTAAAAGAAAAGAAAAAAATTTATTCAGTACCTATTACATACCAGATATTCCATCTTTACATTTAGTTACCACACTTAACCACTAGTTAAAACAAAAGCTCAACTTTATTTTCCTCAACATTTATAATTTAACAACATATACAACACTGTTAAACCCCAATCATAATTTTATAACCAGGAATAATTTTTTTCAATTTAAATAAAGGCACCAAAATTCAATTGTTTTCCATTATGTATGCAACACAAATTTCACACTTAAAAACTTATCAGGAAGATGTTTATTCTGCTTGCTAAAATGAAGGCAAAATGCATCTCTCTTAATTTGTGGGTAAGATTAGCATTTGAAATATGTGCTGTAACGTTCTATACGTTATGCTAGACAAAGATCCCAAATAAGGCTCTGTACCTCTAGTAGGCCACAGAGGAAAACATATACAAGTTACTACCTTAAAAGCAAAATCAAGTCTTCCCTAATTATTCCTGGTACTAATTGAAGAAAATTTCTCCCACCTGTCTTCATAAAGAGACCTCTCCGCCCCCACCCTCTTCAGTTAAAAAAATCTTCTTTACTTAAACATGCTTCCACGTGGGCTGACAGTATGACATCAAAGCTCAGTACAGTACACTAATAGTTCTCTAAGGGGACAAAACTGTGTTGCAAATATATAGTTCTCTGGCTTAAGGAATAAAATTTTAGAAATCTACAGAGGTTGAAAAGTGGCAGGATGTAGTTTTGTCTAACCCACTTTTTTTTTAAAACCTTCTAACTGAATTATAACTTACAAACAAAAAAGTACACAAGACCTAAGTGTCCATACACCTATGTAACACCATCTAGATCATTCTGTGGAACATTTCCAGCACCCAGAAGACTCCTCCATGCCCCTCCCCAGTCAATACACCCTTAAAGGCAGTCACTACCCTAACCTTGAGACCAGATTAGTTTTGCCTGTGTTTTTTCTTTTCCTCTGACTTCATACAAATATGTAATTATACTTAGGTATTATTTTCTGCCTGGCTTCTTTCACCCATCATTAGTCTATACTCATTCACTTTTAAGAAATAAATTAGTTGCCAATACTTAAATATAAGGATTTTTAAATCAATGGGATTTTCAAGTTCTTCTGAAAAATCAAGAGCTGGCAACAACAAGCCAGCAATCTGAAATGGGTCAGCAGGAGCTCTTAGATAATTCTAACAAGAGAGAGATCTAAATGATATTCCCAATTAAAAAAATTAAAAAGCTGGATGAAATAATAAAAATCTCTTCTTAAAGGCCTTGCTCATCTGGCAAGAAAATAAAAGATTTTGCAAAGGCCAGAAATGAACTTGAAGTGGGAATTGTGGGACACAAGTGAGCCCTGAACTCATCTACTGAAGTTCATGCCAAACCACAGCAGTGTGGGCATAAGAGACAGGGATAAAGCCTAGAGCCTCTTCCAAGGGATCTCTTAGGAGACCCACATAAAGTTGGAACCCCAAAGGGCTGTCTCTCCACAGTGTAGGATGAAGATGGTGAGAAAACCTGAGTGGTTTTGAACAACGGTAATACTAGAAGGCATGGAGAAAAAAAGGTCAAAATAAAGAGAATCTGGTCTCTAAGGAGATGTGGAGTAAAAGAGAGGGCAGTAACTCTCACTGGATAACTGCAGACTATATCATTCACTGACATGAGAAAGACAGGAAGACAAGGTTTCAGTAGGCAACAGGAGATGAAAAAGTTTAGAATGGTGTAGATAAAAATGAAGTTCAGAAGAGAGATCTAAGTTTGTGCTGTTCATCATCACACGTGAAGTGCCTAGCAGTAGCTGACGCAGTAGGATCTCTTTGGTGACTTAAGTCTACAAAATGATGACCTTCCAAATGAATTCAGAATTTAACACCTAACTTAAATAAATGACAAAAATCTTCAGACCATATGTACATATGAATAAAATAACTTTCCTTTGTATATGAAGAAGATCTTTAATGATGGAAATCTGAAAACTTTGTTTCCTCCTTTCATTCCTCTCATTAATATTAGTCACTGTTTGCTAATTAGACAGACTTTGCTATTAGTGAATGATTAGCACTTTTTCTATGAAATATTATAATACTCAGCTCAGAAGTTTTTACCGTCTGCTTCACTAGAACATATCATTTTGGCTTCTGTCACTGGTATATTTTCAGTTTCCTCTAAATTTTCTTGTTCCATTGAAAGGTCCAGTTCTTTATCTTGGATCTGATCAGTCACCGTAGGCAAAGGCTCTGGTTCAAGGTGCAGAATCAGGTTTCCTTTCACCTCTCAAATAAAGAAATACAGAGACATGTTTCTTTTCCAAAATGACTAAAAAGAACTTCAACACAGAATTTTAAAGGCCATGATAGTTTCTAAGTTAAAATATGAGGGCCTTTTTCAAACTAAGAACTCATTTCCAAATACAAACTGCTTCAACAATACAAATTTATTTTCCCACCAGAACAGTTAAAAGAACTGTTGAAAGTATACTGAAATTATCTTACTCCTGTCTGCATTGTACATGTCTTCAAAGGCAAATTCCAGCTCTCTCTGCCAATCTTCTTTCATTTCACTCCGTCTGTACGGAAGTTCAAGGAGCTGTGGTGGCATTCGTGCTACAGTCTGCCTCCTACGTGCCAGGTCCTCTTGTTGTAGCTGTTTAAGTTCTTTCATTAGTTTCTCTTGATTCTTTAAGAACGAAGAAAATTAACAACTGAGTCACAAACTTGGGCTAGAAACATTAAGAGTGAGGGAAAAATGGAGAAATCATGAAGAACAAGGACTGGAGTTCCCTCACCTCCTCCACAATCTATTCTACTGCAAAAAGACACTAATTAATGTACTCATTCAAAAAAATATCTTGTGATTGCCAGATACCATGCTAGATGGTTAAGCCACAACACTTCAAAAATATGTCAGGTACAGATCTCCTTTCTCGGCATAGTTATGAAATTACATTCTATTTAAGTTGCCAGGGCGCCTGTAATGTACTTTGGTCCAGTTCTCCACGCAACCACAGGCATATGCCAGTCTCAAGTAAGCACCAAGCCCCAGACTGACTGCAGCTTACTAGATGGTATTTCTTGTTACTTCACACTCATGAATCCCCATGATTTATAGGTATGTATCTCTTTAAACTTAAAAAATCCAGCCTAATGTCTTCAACAGCTGGTGTTGGCAAAACTGGACAGCTACATGCAAGAGAATGAAATGGATTACTCTCTAACCCCATACACAAAGTAAACTCAAAATGGATCAAAGACCTGAATGTAAGTCATGAAACCATAAAACTCTTAGAAAAAAATACAGGCAAAAATCTCTTGGACATAAACATGAGCAACTTCTTCATGAACATATCTCCCCGGGCAAGGGAAACAAAAGAAAAAATGAACAAGTGGGACTATATCAAACTAAAAAGCTTCTGTACAGCAAGGGATACCATCAGTAGAACAAAAAGACTTCCTACAGTATGGGAGAATATATTCATAAATGACATATCCGACAAGGGGTTGACATCACAACTATATAAAGAGGTCACGCACCTCAACAAACAAAAAGCAAATAAGCCAATTAAAAAGTGGGCAGAGGAGCTGAACACACTTCTCCAAAGAAGAAATTCAGGTGGCCAACAGGCACATGAAAAGATGCTCCACATCACTAGTCATCAGAGAAATGCAAATTAAAACCACAATGAGATATCACCTCACACCAGTGAGGATGGCCACCATCCAAAAGACAAACGACAACAATGTTGGCGAGGATGAGGAGAAAGGGGAACCCTCCTACACTGCTGGTGGAAATGTAAATTAGTACAACCATTGTGGAAAGCAGTATGGAGGTTCCTCAAAAAACTCAAAATAGAAATACCATTTGACCCAGGAATTCCACTCCTAGGAATTTACCCTAACAATGCAGCAGCCCAGTTTGAAAAAGACATATGCACCCCTATGTTTATCGCAGCACTGTTTACAATAGCCAAGAAATGGAAGCAACCTAAGTGTCCAACACTAGATGAATGGATAAAGAAGATGTGGCATATATACACAATGGAATATTATTCAGCCATAAGAAGAAAACAAATCCTTCCATTTGCAACAACATGGATGGAGCTAGAGGGTATTATGCTCAGTGAAATAAGCCAGGCAGAGAAAGACAAATACCAAATGATTTCACTCATGTGGAGTATAAGAACAAAGAAAAAACTGAAGGAACACAACAGCAGCAGACTCACAGAACCCAAGAATGGACTAACAGTTACCAAAGGGAAAGGGACTGGGGAAGATGGGTGGGAAAGGAGAGATAAGGGGAAAAAAGGGCTATTACAATTAGCACACATAATGTAGCGGGGGTGGGGGTGTGGTGGGGGATATGGGGAAGGCAGTATAACACAGAGAAGACAAGTAGTGATTCTATAACATCCTCTACATTGATGTACAGTGACTGCAATGGGGTATATGGTGGGGACTACATAATAGGGGGAGTCTAGTAACCATAATGTTGCTCGTGTAAATGTATATTAATAATAACAAAATAAAAAATAATAAATAAATAAATAACACAGCTAACAGTTATTGAAGATTAACCATAGGCTGGATATTGTGCTGAGTGCTTTATATATAATCTAAAAAAAAAAAATCCAGCTAATGTGCAAGTTTAAGGATAACACCAGTGAGGCTAACTAACCGAATTCTGGTGGTACAAGATGTGGGGTGAGATAAGGGAAGACCTCTCATCGTTTGGGATGAGGATTTAGCCAGAAGGTCTAACAGACACCAGGAGGAAATAAGCTCCCACTGCACAATGAGATCTGCAGCAAAAAGTTCAGACAGGGGAAAAGGAAATCCTTTAGTGGTTCTGACAACCATTCTTGCATAAGAGTTACTAAGCCTATGAAAAGGTGGAGAGCCTCTATTGACACAGTGTTTGTCAAGTGATGACACACACTACTTATTCCTATGTAAAGCTTTAAATAATTTGTTATTTGGAGATGAGTGTGCCATGCCCTGAAAAAGATCAAATTATGAACAAATTTATATTGAGATTTAAATCATCTCATTAAATTAACTTCAAAGTTATTTGAATAACTATACTACTTCTGGTTCATTCAATGTGTGGCTTTATTCTACCTGAATTATTTATAATAACACCACCACCACTGACATTTACTGTGAGCTTATGAAATTCCAGGAATAATTCTAAGGGCTTTAGTAAACTCATTTGATCTTTACAAAACAAATGATGAAACAAAGCTCAGATAGATTAGGTAACTTGCCTGAGATCAAACAGCTAAACAATGAGGAAGGGAGGAAAATCCAGGATAACAGACCTGGACGTGCACTTTCTTAACTACTAAATATGACTGACTGATTTAAAATGGAAGAATGTGTTCAGTTCATGACTGCTTTCCACATTTTTTTTTCTACAGAGGAGAATTACTGGTAATAATTCAGACATTTGGCTATTTTAGTCAAAATTAACTCCTAATTTATAAAACCTAAAAATTTATGGGAGAAGGTCGTAATTTGTTCAAACTGTGCAAATGAACCTTAGATCACTTAATTCCCACAAAATTACTTAACCCATCCTTAAGATGAGTGTTTAAAACATCCTAATGCATTAGTCTAATTAGTCAGAAAATAAAATTTCTAAAGAGATAAATCATTTATATGCTATATTTCAAGAATAAACACTCACTAAACAATCAGCATGACAGAAATGAAGCTAAAACGATAGCCAGCTTTCACTATACATATTTTACAGCTCTGTGACAGTCATTTTTTCAAAGCCCCTTGATAGCAAGTATCATGACTCTACCTTCAAATCAATACTTTGAAAAGATAACAGGTGCTTTGTTCAATATTTAATGAATCGAATCCAAAAATATGCATAGCATAACTGAAATTCAAATAATTAAATCAGAAAAGGGACTGATTTCTTCTCAGGCTATTTTTGGACTGATAAAAATATTATTTTAATAAATTCATCATTAGTAAAAATTTTAGAACAGCAATATACTATAAGCAAGAATTTGAATTTGAAACAGGAGTCAAAAGCAAGCTGGGAACCTTAAAATGACATGAATCAGACTGTATTTTTACATTCCTCATACCTCTGTACTTTGAGCCCATTCACTAATCAGCTCTACAGCACTGCTGGCAAGTCTATCAGCAGTGGTCACAGCCAGAATTCAATTCTTACTTGAGCCAAATGGATCTTTTTCATTGCTTGGAAACCCCGCACATGTGCCTTTTCACACTGTTGCATTCGCTGTTGCACTGCTTGTTTTCGTAGTTCTTCCAATCTTTTAGCTTCTTCTTCAGCAGCCAAATGAGGATCTGGCTAGCAGTCAAGTAATAACATATTTTAGACAATTTAAAAATGTGTGAAACAAAGTGATAAGTAAAAAACAAACAATTTTAGAATCATGTTTTCTATTTATAAAAAATTAAATGATAAAAAGATGTAAAATGTCTACACTTTATCAACAGCATATATATATGGAAAAATCAAATTGTAGTGTAAAGTTTTACAAGTTGTTCATTTTAAACTAGATTATACTATACTGAACCAAACACATCCCTCTATCATTTTTTTTTAAATTCCATTAAAAGGACAATGTTGAAGGGTAAAACACTAGTAGTTAAGAAACCACAAACATCAAAGGTCACATAAAGGAAACACTGAGATTTGCCTGGTTTTCAGCCACCTGCTACTTGGCTTCAGCCTCAGGAAGGCCAAATCACCAAAACAGCGACTTTAACATAATTTCTGACTTCTTAGAACTGTGCTGATAATCAATGATCAAGTGATGGTACAGCCAGCTGCCATCTCATTAACATAACAATAGTAGTACCAGGTAAGGGGGGAGGGAGGAACACATAACTTCATTTACTCCTACACCTGACGTTCACTTTTAAACATAGGTAAACATTTCAAATGTAACTTTAAATAAAAAAAATCTTAGGATGATCTTGAAAGCCGTTAGCTACATATGTAAGATTATTTATAACTCAAACAGTGAGATAAATAAGTAAGAAGACTGACAGTTAATATATAAAGAAAGAGTACACTGGACAAACAAGTTTTTGAAAAAATATCCCTTTTGAGCTAGTATTTACGCAAATCTAAATACCAGACAGAACAAAGGTTAGATTCAACCAGATTATAATCTCTATAAAATTATTTAGTGTATTAATACACATAACATTAAATAAAATATCCTTTAAGAACAATATTCCATTCCATTTAGGACATGAGGTTTTCAAGAAAAAATTTGTTTGGGAACTCTTCACATTGTTTGAGGGTGAATTAAAAACAATGTCAATTTTGCTAAGCCAAAATTTTAAAGGAAGGAAAAACTACAAAACATAAACATGCATGATAAAATGTTTACTCTAGACATGAGGTATCTGAAGGATATAAATAAAGGGTTAGAGAAAAATTACACACCCCAAACTAATTTTATTCTACCCTAACTTCAAAACAAGATTTTACAAGAATGTATTAGGAAGATGATCCCTTATAGATTTGTGTCAATGTAATTAAAAACTTCAGACACAAATCTGGTTGAAATAATTATTAGCTACATCTTCAGTGGTTGAACTCAAAAGGTATGTACAATTTGCAAACACTGTAAATCCCAAGCAAAAATTTTTTTTAGAAAACATTTTTCTGAAAAACTTTTTCAAGAATATCTGCAGTGCACAAAATGGTAAGTGATATAATTAGAATGTTACTTCTGCACCTTGTGTGTCAGACATTTGGACAGCAATCTTCTAAGTAGGGTAGTATGGTAAACTGATGAATTAAACTGTTTCTGCTTTACTTGTCTGCATGTTTCTGCAGCAAATACAGTGGATCAGATTGGAAAAATATTTTGAGGATGAAAAAACTATTTTTAACAAATACTACACAACTGCTTTTAACAAAGGATCAAACACAATGAAAACCAAGAGTAATTAGAAATTTCAAGCATATGATGTTCTGCTTAATTGTTTGTATAGAAAGTAAAGGAAGCAAAACATAATTGAGAGAATAACTAGCTCCAAGTAGGAATAGAGCAGGCCACTTTCATCTTCTTCAGCCAAGGACAAACTGTATGACATATATGAAATCTTATAACTACTTTATCAGGATATTCAAACCATACATGATAGCAGCTCTCACATATTAAAGAGGCTGACTGAACAACTACAAGTATTTACCTGCAGAAGGATGCTCAAACCAAACATACATGCCAAGAGTACAAGTATTTTTTACATGATACCTGCTGTAAAGATCCTATCGTTCTACTCCAGGAAAAATGCTAAATTATTGTGCATGTGATATAAGCTTACAGGCAGATGAAAATTCAGAGGTAATTTTGTTACCTGGAAAACCTAGCACAGTGCTCCACTGTCACAATTTAAACTCAAGGCTTAAGGACAGATTTTTCTCAGGTGATGGATGGCGTGAAGAACAAATTGAAAATACCAGAATGCTTTAGTTTGTGGGACTGTTTTTATAAAACTGTATTGTAACTACTGATCTAAACTTTAAGTACAGAAATTGAAGAGGAGGTACATTTTTTAGTTATTATCAAAGAGGAAAGTTTAATAACTTATTGCAACATCATCAGCAGTATCTTCACTAGGCAAGCTGTTACACTAGCTCTAAGCTAGAGCTAGGCAAAAATAGGACTTTCTTCATCCATCTTAGTTGAAAGGGAACATCTGCAAATATGTAGTCTAGTAACCACAAGGGTAAGTGAGAAACAGACTGAAGTTGTTGTTCTTACATTATATTTAGGTTGTAATAATTTACGATTGTAAGCAAATTTCAAGATTTACTCTTGTTTCTTAGAAGTTAATTCTATGATGTTTATACTCCTTTTAGGTCCTGACTGAATACTTATTTTAACACTTGCTATTGAGCAGTCAACCAAACTGTGTATTTGCTGCATCCTCAACTCCATATGAATTTTACACTGAGAAAGTTTATTTTCCTAGTTGTTAAACATATGCAATAAGAAAAAAAAATTAAGTTGCTGAAGCTTTTAAAGGCAATTTAGTAATCCATATCAAGCATCTGTATCAAATGCTATACAATTTAAAATCGATAATTTATCTTCTAGAAATCCACTCTAAACATAGAGCTGTAGACAAAAATGTACAAGATTATGATGTTTGCATTACTTACAGAAGCAGAAAAAAAAGGGAGAATGGTTAAATAAATTCTAGGATGAAATATTAAGTGCCTATTAAAAATCATGTTTTGAAAACATGTATGTTTAAACAAATTAATGAATTCATTTATGTATTAACAACATTACATTTTGGTGATGGAATCACAGGTATTTTTCCCATAGTTTATGTTAATGTGTTTAATTCCAAATTTTTAACGAAGAGCATATATTATTTTTCTGATTAAAAAGGTTTGAAAATCTGCTATTTTAACATACACCGTAAGTAATTAACTCCTTTCATATGAAATCATCATTCATATTAACATGACATAATTCAAAGCATACTTAAAAGATAGCCTAAGATGGTTAGTAGAGGTGTTCCAACTTTGATATCTGAGAATATACACAGAACCAAGACATAGCTTAATTCAATGAACAGAGAAATAATAAAAGTGAGGATCATGAACAAACAGTAAGTCAGTCACCTGATTTGTGTCCATCTCTCTATTCACAAAACTGTAAAGATGATGGTAGGTAGAGCTATTCGTTTCCACATTAGTAATTCTCTTTACTTCAATGTTCTGAAAAATGGAACATAGAAAACAGACTGTTAGGTTAAAAGTATTTTCATTTAAGTTGAATCCAATGAAAAAATTTTGTATTTTAATTCATTATCCTTGTTTGTTTTTTTCACATGGGACCATGTACTGTATTTCCATTGAACTAGAATTTAGGTTTAAAAACTAGATTATATTTAGGCAAGAATACTAACTAAGAGATGCTAATTAGTTTAATGCATCACATCAGGAGGTACATAACAGCTTTACTCCCATTACTGATTGATAATCGATTTCATCATTTGGTTACAGTGGTTCATGCCCAGTGATAGGAGAAGTTCTCTTCTTTATTCAAACAGAAGCAGACCAATGAATAAATGTAGAAGGATGGTAAGTACCTGTCTGGTGCCAAAATACCATTTCACAGATTTCTTGGTAACTGAAGATAAAAATACCCTAATGATGGAGATCTCTTGTTGTTACCACCGTAATCAAATAAGACAAATATAGAATATGAGAAACTAGTCTAGTCTCTTCAGAAAGTCTGATATAAGAAAGCTAGCTAGGGTTGGGGGAAGATAATGTTTCAGAGATAAAACGAAAGCAATGGCTGAACCCTGACTGAATCCTGGTTTAAAAAAGTAGTAAGGGTCTATGCATTTCAAAATAAAACATAGGACCTGCAAGATGGCAGCGGCATGAGAAGTGAGACGGAGAGCTCCTCCCAAAACCACAAATTGTACAGAAATATAGTTAATTAATACAACTAACCTTTAAACAGCAACAAGAAAAAAGGCTGAACCAGACTGCAAATGGAACCCACGAACAGAGCAGACCTCACGAAACAGGGTAACGTAGGAAAGCCTTAATCTAGCGAGACCCAAGCCCCTCCCCGACCCCAGCTCACCGGTGGGAGGAAGAGAAATGGAGCAGGGCAGAGGGTGGAAGCCTGGGACTGCTGAACACCTAGCCCTGGAGATCTGCTTTGTGAGCAGAATCCTATAGTGTGTGGTGTGCTGGACGTTGGGGAGCTCGGACAGGCGGGGTGCTTGAGAAATTGACATTCCGGCTGTTTGTGGAGGAGGGGATTCACACCCGGCCGCTCTGTGTCAGAAAAGGCAGGCAGTCTGAGGGGCTTCCTAGAAGCCAGGGGACTGCTGAAGGGGCGGGGTTTGCACGGAGCTTACTGTGCAGAAGTCAGGAGAGCTGGACAGGGTTCCCTGGGTGTGCTCTGCCCAGCTGGTTGGGAACTTTGGGGAGCTTCAAGTGCTCCATCCTCTGGCTGCCTACTCAGCTCCAAGGCCCCCCACTGTGACACACAGCCTACAAAACCTTCCTACTGGCATGCAGGCACCTGTTCCCAAACCTGCAGTCACTGTGCAGACTTCAGGCCAGCCAGAGGGAGGCTCCACCTACAACAGCTAGAGACACAAAGCACAGAGGTTTGCACGTGTGTGCTTGGCCCACTGGAGACAGGCACCGCAGATGGGAATCAGGAAACAGATCTTTCCTCCCACTGAGGCACCAGCTCTGCTCCCCTACGACCCCCAACCTCACTCTAGGGGCTGAACAGCTCCAGACACTGGACTTTCTCTAGTGTGCACCACACAGAAATATGAAATGACAAAAGAACATGGTTCAGACCAAAATCAAACCGAATTCACCAATCTTCCTGAAAGAGAGTCCAAAAAAAAAATTATAAACATGCTTATGGAGGTACAGAAAAATATTCAAGAACTCAGGAATGAATTTAAGTTGAAGATTCAATCATTAAGAAATTCCATATCTGAAATGCAACATACAATGGAGGGGTTTAAAAGCAGATTAGATGTAGTAGAAGAGACAGTAAATGGAATAGAAATTACAGCAGAGGAATACAAAGAAGCTGAGGCACAGAAAGAAAAAAGGATCTCTAAGAATGAAAGAATATTGAGAGAACGGTGTGACCAATCCAAACGCAACAATATTCGCATTAAAGGGGTACCAGAAGAAGAAGAGAGAGAAAAAGGGATAGAAAGTGTCATTGAGGAGGTAATTGCTGAAAACTTCCCCAATCTGGGTAAGGAGATAGTCTCTCAAGCCATGGAGGTGCACAGATCTCCCAACACAAGGGACCCAAGGAAGACAACATCAAGACATATAATAATTAAAATGGCACAGATCAAGGATAAAGACAGACTTTTAAAAACAGCTAGAGAGAAAAAAAAGATCACATACAAAGAAAAACCCATCAGGCTACCGTCAGACTTCTCAACAGACCCCTTACAGGTCAGAAGGGAGTGGCATAATATATTTAATGCAATGAAGCAGAAGGGCCTTGAACAAAGAATACTCTATCTGGCAAGATTATCATTTAAATTTGAAGGAGAGATTAAACAATTTTCAGATAAGCAAAAGCTGGGAAAATTTATCTCCCAAAAACCACCCCTACACTGCATTTTGGAGGGACTCCTACAGAATAAGATTCATAACATACAAAGAATGGAGGAGGAAGAAAAAAGAGGAAAAAAATTAAAAAAAGAACCTTTAGGTTTTGTTTGTAATAGTATACAAAGTAAGTTAAATTAGACTGTTAGATAGTAAAGGAATTGCCCTTGAACCTTTGGTAACCACGAATCTAAAGCCTGCAATGGCAATAAGCACGTACCTACCGATAATCATCCTAAATGTAAATGGTATGAATGCACCAATCAAAAGACATAGAGTTACAGAATGGATAAAAAAACAAGACCCATCTATATGCTGCCTACAAGAGACTCACCTCAAACCCAAAGACATACACAGACTGAAAGTGAAGGGATGGAAAAAGATATTTCATGCAACTAATAGGGAGAAAAAAGCAGGAGTTGCAGTACTTGTATCAAACGAAATAGACTTCAAAACAAAGAAAGTCACAAGAGACAAAGAAGGACATTACATAATGATAAAGGGGTCAGTCCAACAAGAGGATATGACTATTATAAATATCTATGCACCCAATACAGGATCACCTACACATGTGAAACAAATGCTAACAGAATTAAAGGGGGAAATAGAATGCAATGCATTCATTTTAGGAGACTTCAAAACACCACTCACTCCAGGGGACAGATCAACCAGAGAGAAAACAAAGAGACAGAGGCACTGAACAACATATTAGAACAGATGGACCTAACGGACATCTACAGAACACTTTATCCAAAAGCAACAGGATACATATTCTTCTCAAGTGCACATTGAACATTTTCAAGAATTGATCATATGTTAGGCCACAAAAAGAACCTCAGTAAATTCAAAGAGATTGAAATTGTACCAACCAGCTTTTCAGATCACAAAGGTATGAAACTAGAAATAAATTACACAAAGAAAACGAAAAAGCCCACAAATACATGGAGGCTTAATAACATGCTCCTAAATAATCAATGGATCAATGACCAATTAAAAACATAAATCAAGCAATATATGGAGACAAATGACAACAATAATTCAACACCACAAAATCTGTGGGATGTAGCGAAGGCCATGCTAAGAGGGAAATATATTGCAATACGGGCCTACCTCAGGAAAGAAGAACAGCCCCAAATGAACAACCTAAACTCACAATTAATGAAACTAGAAAAGGAAGAACAAACGAGGCCTAAAGTCAGTAAAAGGAGGAACATAATAAAGATTAAAGCAGAAATAAATAAAATTGAGAAGAATAAAACAATAGAAAGAATCAAAGAAAACAGTAGCTGGTTCTTTGAGAAAATAAACAGAATAGATAAACCCCTAGCCAGATTTATCAAGAAAAAAAGAGTCTACACACATAAACAGAATCAGAAATGAAAAAGGAAAAATCACTACGGATACCACAGAAACACAAAGAATTATGAGAGACTCTATGAAAAATTATATGCTAAAAACCTGGATAACCTAGAAGAAATGGACAACTTTCTAGAAAAATACAACCTTTCAAGGCCGACCCAGGAAGAAACAAAATCTGAATAGACCAATTACCAGCAAAGAAATGGCACTGGTAATCAAAAAACTACCTAAGAACAAAACTCCTGGACCAGATGGTTTCACTGCTGAATTTTATCAAACATTTAGTGAAGACCTAATACCCATTCTCATTAAAGTTTTCCAAAAAGTAGAAGAGGAGGCAATACTCCAAATTCATTCTACAGGCCAACATCACCCTGATACCAAAACCAGGCAAAGACACCACAAAAAAAGAAAATTACAGACCAATATCCCTGATGAACATGGATGTAAAAATACTCAAAATATTAGCAGGCTGAATTCAAAAATATATCAAAAAGATTATCCATCATGATCAAGTGGGATTTATACCCGCGATACAAGGATGGTACAACATTAGAAAATCCATCAACATCATCCACTACATCAACAAAAAGAAGGACAAAAACCACATGATCATCTCCATAGCTGAAAAAGCATTCGACAAAATTCAACATCCATTCATGATAAAAACTCTCAACAAAATGGGTATAGAGAACAAGTACCTCAACATAATAAAGGCCATATATGACAAACCCACAGCCAACATTATACTTAACAGTGAGAAGCTGAAAGCTTTTCCTTTAAAATCGGGAACAAGACAAGGATGCCCACTCTCCCCACTTTTATTCAACATAGTACTGGAGGTCCTAGCCACGGCAATCAGACAACACAAAGAAATAAAAGATATCCAGATCGGCAAGGAAGAACTCAAACTGTCCATGTTTGCAGATGATATGCTATTGTACCTAAAAAACCCTAATGAATCCACTCCAAAACTATTAGATCTAATATCTGAATTCAGCAAAGTTGCAGGATACAAAATTAACACACAGAAATCTGTTGCATTCCTATATACTAACGATGAACTAGCAGCAAGAGAAATCAGGAAAACAATTCCATTCACAACTGCATCAAAAAGAATAAAATACCTAGGAATAAACCTAACCAAGGAAGTGAAAGACCTATACTCTGAAAACTACAAGACACTCTTAAGA
The DNA here is from genome assembly GCA_032199065.1 of Smutsia gigantea. Taxonomy (NCBI): domain Eukaryota; kingdom Metazoa; phylum Chordata; class Mammalia; order Pholidota; family Manidae; genus Smutsia; species Smutsia gigantea. Next base: position 7,138 of record JAVSCE010003193.1, on the reverse strand, counting down.
AAAATTAAAGAGGACACTAATAAATGGAAATTCATCCCATGCTCTTGGTTAGTAAGAATTAATATTGTCAAAATGGCCATCCTGCCTAAAGCAATCTACAGATTCAAAGCAATCCCTATCAAAATACCTATAGCATTCTTCAATAAACTAGAGCAAATAGTTCTAAAATTCATATGGAACCACAAAGACCCCGAATAGCCAAAGCAATGCTGAGAAGGAAGAATAAAGCAGGGGGAATTATGCTCCCTGACTTCAAGCTCTGCTACAAAGCTACAGTAATCAAGACAATTTGATACTGGCACAAGAACAGACCCATAGACCAGTAGAACAGAATAGAGACCCCAGATATGAACCCAAGCATATATGGTCAATTAAAATACGATAAACGAGCCATGGATATACAATGGACAAATGACAGCCTCTTCAACAGCTGGTATTGGCAAAACTGGACAGCCACATGTAAGAGAATGAAAGTGGATTACTGTCTAACCCCATACACAAAAGTAAACTCAAAATGGATCAAAGACCTGAATGTAAGTCATGAAACCATAAAACTCTTAGAAAAAAATATAGGCAAAAATCTCCTGGACATAAACATGAGCAACTCCTCATGAACATATCTCCCCGGGCAAGGGAAACAAAAGAAAAAATGAACAAGTGGGACTATATCAATCCAAAAAGCTTTTGTACAGCAAGGGATACCATCAGTAGAACAAAAAGACATCCTACAGTATGGGAGAATATATTCATAAATGACATATCTGATAAGGCGTTGACATCCAAATTATATAGAGCTCATGCACCTCGACAAACAAAAAGCAAATAAGCCAATTAAAAAGTGGGCAGAGGAGCTGAACAGACACTTCTCCAAAGAAGAAATTCAGATGGCCAACAGGCATATGAAAAGATGCTCCACATCACTAGTCATCAGGGAAATGAAAATTAAAACCACAATGAGATATCACCTCACACCAGTTAGGATGGCCGCCATCCAAAAGACAAACAACAACAAATGTTGGCAAGGATGTGGCGAATGAGGAATCCTCCTACACTGCTGGTGGGAATGTAAATTAGTACAACCATTGTGGAAAGCAGTATGGAGGTTCCTCAAAAAACTCAAAATAGAAATACCATTTGACCCAGGAATTCCACTCCTAGGAATTTACCCTAAGAATGCAGCAGCCCAATTTGAAAAAAACAGATGCACCCCTATGGTTATCGCAGCACTATTTACAATAGCCAAGAAACGGAAGCAACCTAAGTGTCCATCAGTAGATGAATGGATAAGGAAGATGTGGTACATATACACAATGGAATATTATTCAGTCATAAGAAGTAAACAAATCCTACCATTTGCAACAACATGGATGGAACTAGAGGGTATTATGCTCAGTGAAATAAGCCAAGCCGAAAAAGACAAGTACCAAATGATTTCACTCATATGTGGAGTATAAGAACAAAGAAAGAACTGAAGGAACAAAACAGCAGCAGACTCACAGAACCCAGGAATGTACTAACAATTTTCAAAGGGAAAGGGACTGGGGAAGAGTGTTGGGAAGGGAGGTATAAGGGGGAAAAAGGGCTATTACAATTAGCACACATAATGTAGCAGGGGTGGGGGTATGGTGGGGGGATACGGGAAAGGCAGTATAACAGAGAGATGACAAGTAGTGATTCTATAACATCCTATTACACTCATGAACAGTGACTGCAATGGAGTATGTGGTAGGGACTTGATAATAGGGGGAGTCTAGTAACCATAATGTTGCTCATGTAATTGTATATTAATAAAAAAATTTTTTAAAGACAAAAAAAAGTAGTAAGATAATACAGTTTAGGAACAATTGAAGAATTTTGATTATGGACTGCAGATAAAATGGTATTAAGGGATTAACATTTTCTTAGAATGATACTGTAGTTGCATATGAGAATGTCCTTGTTCTTACAAGATGCATGCTCAAGTTATGTAGGATGAAATGTCCTGTCCACAATTTCCATTCAGATGTACACATATATACAGGCAATTACTTGAAGTTTATACACAATGCAAACAGCTATTCACTGCATCCTAGTTTCAACTTCTGTGTATTTTGAAATGTTCATAATAAAAAGTTGAGGAAAAAAATACACTCACACATTTACATTTAATTCAGATTTACCAAATTGCTTACACAGGATGTTTTATTTGCTTTTTGTAAATTTTTGACTGTGGCTTGTTAGGAACATTAGAAAATATCACAAAGGTAATCAAAGGCATCATGGATAAAATACTGCGTGTCTTTTAACATGGTACCAAGGGAGTGGCTGAAACATGATTCTTCCATTTGAACCTTACGGGATCAAATGTCACATGGCAGATGGCTCAACATAAAAGCAGGAAGGCTGATAAAATGAAAAGCTTAAGAGGTGAATACCTGGTATTTATGCCAATTGCACATATATAAAATATACTTGTATAACTAAATAAATAAATACTTTAAGAAATACAATTAAAGTAGCTAACCATGTATTTCAATGTTTTTATCTTCTACTTATTAGCTGAAAATAACTATATAATTTTGATAAAAAAGAGCCTTTTCAGTAACCACAGCTAGTGTGAACAAGGGAACCAATACCTTTTTTTTAAACAAATACCTTTTTAAATTTCCACTTTAATGTTTTTTTCAAAAATAAGCTCCAAAATCACAAACCCAAACATTTTACTCACAAATATAGACCTCTCTTGTCATTTTACATAATCTTGTATACATTAACTCACTTGAACCTAATTTATCTGTAAAATGTTAACTATTTACAATGGCCAAATCCTGGATATGGCAAAATTTATAGGGCAAACAATCCAGTTTTTTTTTTTAATAAATAAAGGGCATTTTTTTAAAAGGCCAATCTATTCATAGTTTTTAAAAATCAGACATAATTTTTCAAACAACAAAAATTTTTTGAGACAATCTGGTAAAACAGAACACAAACTAGGTATTAGATGACTGGGAACAACATTAGTACGGTGCTTTCAAAAAGGTCCATATACATCAGGAAATACGATTTATACATAAAAGGATACCCCATATTATTTTTTAGATACTCCAGATATACTGTGTTTCTTGCACAATTAAAAATTAAGTTTCAATGAATAATATTTTGCAATGAATTCTATTTTGATCTGCTCTTCTCAACACTCAAAGTAATTTACCTCAAAAAGAGTTGGAGGAGGAGGTGGCAGATTTGTAATTTTGGCAGATCTCTCTTTTTCCACAAGCAGTGCTTCCTTTCGAGCTTTTATATGCCTTAACAAAAACAAGAGATGTTATAAATTAATCTCTCAGGTAATATTACAGTACAACCCCATGGTTAAAAATATAAAAGACACAGGACAGCTACATGTAAGAGAATGAAACTGGACTACTGTCTAGCCCCATACACAAAGGTAAACTCAAGGTGGATCAAAGACTTGAATGTAAGTCATGAAACCATAAAACTCTTAGAAAAAAACATAGGCAAAAATCTCTTGGACATAAACATGAGCAACTTCTTCATGAACATATCTCCCGGGCAAGGGAAACAAAAGCAAAAATGAACAAGTGGGACTATATCAAGCTGAAAAGCTTCTGTACAGCAAAGGACACCATCAGTAGAACAAAAGACATCCTACAGTATGGGAGAATATATTCATAAAAAACGTATCTGATAAAGGGTTGACATCCAAAATATATAAAGAACTCATGCACCTTAACAAACAGAAAGCAAATAATCCAATTAAGAAATGGGCAGAGGACATGAATAGACACTTCTCCAAAGAAGAAATTCGGATGGCCAACAGGCACATGAAAAGATGCTCCACATCGCTAATCATCAGAGAAATGCAGATTAAAACCACAATGAGATATCACCTCACACCGGTGAGGATGGCCAACATCCAAAACACAAACAACAACAAATGTTGGCGAGGATGTGGAGAAAAGGGAACCCTCCTACACTGCTGGTGGGACTGCAAATTAGTTCAACCATTGTGGAAAGCAGTATGGAGGTTCCTCAAAAAACTCAAAATAGAAATACCATTTGACCCAGGAATTCCACTCCTAGGAATTTACCCTAAGAATGCAGCAGCCCAATTTGAAAAGGACAGATGCACCCCTATGTTTATCGCAGCACTATTTACAATAGCCAAGAAATGGAAGCAACCTAAGTGTCCATCAGTAGATGAATGGATAAAGAAGATGTGGTACATATACACAATGGAATATTATTCAGCCATAAGAAGAAAACAAATCCTACCATTTGCAACAACATGGATGGAGCTAGAGGGTATTATGCTCAGTGAAATAAGCCAAGCCGGAAAAGACAAGTATCAAATGATTTCACTCATATGTGGAGTATAAGAACAAAGAAAAAAACTGAAGGAACAAAACAGCAGCAGACTCACAGAACCCAAGAACGGACTAATAGTTACCAAAGGGAAAGAGACTGGGGAAAATGGGTGGGAAGGGAGGGATAAGAGGGAAAAAGGGGCATTACGACTAGCAGATGTAATGTTGGGGGGGCACGGGGAGGGCAGTACAACTCAGAGAAGAGAAGTAGTGATTCTATAGTATCACTACACTGATGGACAGTGACTGTAATGGGTTTGGTGGGGGGGACCTGATGAAGGGGTAGTTTAATAATCGTAATATTGCACATGTAATTGTAAATTAATGATAATAAAATAAATTATATTAAAAAATATATATATATATATAAAAGACACAGAGTTCCAAGAAATGCTCCAGTCTGACCCTACAGGCTCAAAGCGTTAATAAAGAGTCCATACACACTGGACATATAAAATGTTCACCAAGTGAAAGAAGTGTATCTAAAGCTCCACAGTGGACAGTGACCCAACATTAATGTTCTTCAGTTTAAGTTTATTGTAAAAAAAACTAGCAATGTTGATAAAGATGGTCACTGTATAAAATGACCACTGCTGACTATTGTCTCCCTCACTTTTACAACATGCAAAAACACCTATTAATAACTTGCAAAGAGTCTACAACCTCTTTTTATGTTAACTGCCCTTTTTTTTTTTAATACATATAACTATTTGAGTGGCAGACAGACTTTGGCAGAGACAGACACATTTTGGTTGACATGCATTCTGAACTAGCCTTATATTTCTCCAGAAACTTAGTAATTGCTGCCACGGTCAGACTAGAAGAGACAGCTCATTTGTTACTACATTCACCTACACAAACCACTCCCCCACTGGATTATTTTTTAAACCAAGTTTTTAACAAATGCAATATATACACTGTATGACTTTTATTTAACATCTGCTTAACAATATCCAATGTATCCTCTACTTCCAGTCCTATCAGTGTCAGTGGAGAATGTGGTAAAAATCATTACTACTTTACCAGGTTTTTTGTTTCATTAATGTTTCTTTTCGACTTTTCTGTACTTTCAGGGCCTCTTTATGCCTCATTTCTGCTTTTCTTTTTCTTTCTGCTGCCCGCTGTGCCAGAGCATTCAAATCAGGTTCCTAAAAATACATTTTACTTAAAATGTCATGTTAAAGAAGATTAAAATGCCAAACACATAATAACATGATGGTTCCCCATTCAGGGCAAAAATCACAAAAGTGGTATTCAAATGAGAGAGGTTTAGAAAATACTGCACTAAAGCACAAAGTTAACAGTGGCATAAATAATGCTACAAAAATCTGATGTCAGAACTTAAGGTTATTACTAAAAACAGACTAACACAGGACCAAGGGACATATTTGATTGCCACATTCTTTAAAGATATTTCTTTTCCTCACTAATAGTTTGATATCAAAGATCTGCCTTCTTTGGAACCAGCTTGTTTATTCTGTGTGACTACTTATGGAACCACAATTGTATTTTCCAACCATAAATCACAATAAACAACAAAATAAGGTCAGAGAGCAGTATTAAATACTGAGCCATCAAAGAATTTTTACTGTCTGTGATTGAAATTCAAGTTTTATACGTTCAACATACATTCATAAATGATTTGAAGGTATGAGGAACAATAATGAAATAGGAAATCTGAATTCAGCTTATTGAGTCTGTCCAAAATGCTTGAAATGAACAACTTCTGACTCAGAAAGTTAGTATATTACTTTATCGAGATAGTTAAGGACTAGAAGAAAATACTGCTAATTAAACATCATAGGAAGATAGATTTTACTTGACATGACTTACTAGGAAATGAAGCTAGGGGCATTCTCAAATTACATTAAATTTATAAAAAAGTTCAGGCTGCCAAAACAAACTCCATACAGAAAAATATTTCAGACGAGCATTTATCATTACAATTTACTTTTAACCAATATCATTACCAGACAGGTAGTCAAGCCAGTGCTCACTTACATTTTCTTTGGCTTGCTGATGTCCCTCTCCCATAGTCCTTAAACTTGCCAAATACAGTTTTTCCAAGTTCTTTATTTTCTGGGTTTGTGATTCTTCCCATTCTGTCCTTAGCTCCTCTGCCAAACGAGTGAGTTGTTGATTTCTCCTCTGCTTTATATCTTCTCTTATCTGTAAAGCGATACCCCTTTCTTGTTCTCGAACCTTAAGAATTAATATTTAACACATTATATGAAAAGAGGCTTCAACTTTTTTGAAAATCTACTTGGGAACAGGAACTTAGATGAATGTTCTTTAGGTATTATCAGCTGTCCTGAATATTCATATTATATTAGATATGGCCTATATACAGCAGAAAGTCCAAGTGATGTAAAAAAATTAAAATCTCAAGACTACTAAAGTTCCCTGATTAGCTATTATCTTTCCTCCAACAAAAGCACTAATGGGACTGTCATTATCATTCTAATAACCTTTAAGAGGCTAAAAAGTAAATATGATTCAACAAATATATATAGGACCAATGAGTACAGATAGAGCTAGACAAGAACTCCATGTCTGTGGTACATCATCACCAAGTCTAAACAAAACGGCACCTAAGACATGTTTCACAAAGACTTAAACTACGTTACCAGCTAATAATCTCCAATAAGTCTTTGTCAAAGCCATTCTAATCTTCCTACTCGAACCTTCATTGGTTACACATATTTTTTAAATGTTTAAAGAAATATTTTCCAGTTATTATTGAGTAAAATAATCCCAATGCTCAAACTCTTCTT
>JAVSCE010003192.1:0-18706 GCA_032199065.1 Smutsia gigantea | reverse complement strand
TTGTCAGTCCTTCACCCCTCCCATACAGCACTACACTGTGACCTTGTCAGTCCATCACCCCTCCCAAGCTGCACGGCACTGTGACCTTGTCAGTCCATCACCCCTCCCAAGCTGCACTACACTGTGACCTTGTCAGTCCATCACCCCTCCCAAGCTGCACTACACCGTGACCTTGTCAGTCCATCACCCCTCCCAAGCTGCACTACACCGTGACCTTGTCAGTCCTTCACCCCTCCCATACAGCACTACACTGTGACCTTGTCAGTCCATCACCCCTCCCAAGCTGCACGGCACTGTGACCTTGTCAGTCCATCACCCCTCCCAAGCTGCACTACACCGTGACCTTGTCAGTCCATCACCCCTCCCAAGCTGCACTACACCGTGACCTTGTCAGTCCATCACCCCTCCCAAGCTGCACTACACCGTGACCTTGTCAGTCCTTCACCCCTCCCATACAGCACTACACTGTGACCTTGTCAGTCCATCACCCCTCCCAAGCTGCACGGCACTGTGACCTTGTCAGTCCATCACCCCTCCCAAGCTGCACTACACTGTGACCTTGTCAGTCCATCACCCCTCCCAAGCTGCACTACACCGTGACCTTGTCAGTCCATCACCCCTCCCAAGCTGCACTACACCGTGACCTTGTCAGTCCTTCACCCCTCCCATACAGCACTACACTGTGACCTTGTCAGTCCATCACCCCTCCCAAGCTGCACCGCACTGTGACCTTGTCAGTCCATCACCCCTCCCAAGCTGCACCACACCGTGACCTTGTCAGTCCATCACCCCTCCCAAGCTGCACGGCACTGTGACCTTGTCAGTCCATCACCCCTCCCAAGCTGCACGGCACTGTGACCTTGTCAGTCCATCACCCCTCCCAAGCTGCACCACACTGTGACCTTGTCAGTCCATCACCCCTCCCAAGCTGCACGGCACTGTGACCTTGTCAGTCCATCACCCCTCCCAAGCTGCACGGCACTGTGACCTTGTCAGTCCATCACCCCTCCCAAACAGCACTACACCGTGACCTTGTCAGTCCATCACCCCTCCCAAACAGCACTACACCGTGACCTTGTCAGTCCATCACCCCTCCCAAGCTGCACCACACCGTGACCTTGTCAGTCCATCACCCCTCCCAAGCTGCACTACACCGTGACCTTGTCAGTCCTTCACCCCTCCCATACAGCACTACACTGTGACCTTGTCAGTCCATCACCCCTCCCAAGCTGCACCGCACCAGACCTTGTCAGTCCATCACCCCTCCCAAGCTGCACCACACCGTGACCTTGTCAGTCCATCACCCTCCTGCTGCACTGTGACCTTGCTTTCAGTCCATCACCCTCCCAAGCTGCACGCACTGTGACCTTGTCAGTCCATCACCCCTCCCAAACAGCACTGCACCGTGACCTTGTCAGTCCATCACCCCTCCCAAGCTGCACACACTGTGACCTTGTCAGTCCATCACCCCTCCCAAACAGCATCGCACCGTGACCTTGTCAGTCCATCACCCCTCCCAAGCCGCACTACACTGTGACCTTGTCAGTCCATCACCCCTCCCAAGCTGCACTACACTGTGACCTTGTCAGTCCATCACCCCTCCCAAGCTGCACTACACTGTGACCTTGTCAGTCCATCACCCCTCCCAAACAGCACTACACTGTGACCTTGTCAGTCCATCACCCCTCCCAAGCTGCACCGCACTGTGACCTTGTCAGTCCATCACCCCTCCCAAGCTGCACTACACTGTGACCTTGTCAGTCATCACCCCTCCCAAGCCGCACTACATGACCTTGTCAGTCCATCACCCCTCCCAAGCTGCACTACACCGTGACCTTGTCAGTCCATCACCCCTCCCAAGCTGCACTACACTGTGACCTTGTCAGTCCATCACCCCTCCCAAACAGCACTACACTGTGACCTTGTCAGTCCATCACCCCTCCCAAACAGCACTACACCGTGACCTTGTCAGTCCATCACCCCTCCCAAGCTGCACGGCACTGTGACCTTGTCAGTCCATCACCCCTCCCAAACAGCACTACACTGTGACCTTGTCAGTCCATCACCCCTCCCAAGCTGCACGGCACTGTGACCTTGTCAGTCCATCACTCCTCCCAAACAGCACTACACTGTGACCTTGTCAGTCCATCACCCCTCCCAAACAGCACTACACTGTGACCTTGTCAGTCCATCACCCCTCCCAAGCTGCACCGCACTGTGACCTTGTCTGTCCATCACCCCTCCCAAACAGCACCACACTGCGACCCAGTGACAGCGTCTTCAGGAAATGATCCTAGTCACAGAAATTCATAAAAGAGAACAGCAAACAAGCCAAGGAAAGCGTACGTGCCAGTGTCCTCTTAGTCACACTCTTCTGCGCCCAGGACCTTCTCTCCGTCACTGAAACAACAAGCAGTCTCCATCCAGGCAGTTCCAAATGGACCAGGCGGCCAGGCACTCTCCACTCCCACCCGCACTGCACGCTGTTTGATGGGCTGTCAGTTGTACCGGGCTGCGTCCCTGCCCCTCACCAGCAAGGCGGCTTCTCTTGCAGCCTGTGCGCGGGGCTGTGAGTCCGTCTGACAGTCACTTTCATGGCCAATTTCTGCTGTCACCTCCCACAGGTGGGAAATGAGGAAAGGAAGTGGAGGCGGTGGGTGGACCCGGTTGGGAAAGGGTGCCGTGGCCCGCAGGACTCATCAAGGACAGTGAAACGCTCCTGGGGAGGTGCTGGCTTGTCCCTGCTCCATTGCAGCAGCGCTCTGAGCTCAGCCAGGCTCGCTCAGTCCTCCAGCTCTCCCCTCACAGCGTCCGCACCCTCCGGCCTATGGGCTGGGGCAGCACTCGTGGCCCTTGGCGCCCAGGGATGGTGGCTTCGGCCCCATCCATGGCTTGGAGTCACCCAACAAGAGTCTGGGCAAGGCCCCATACCTGGGATTCCCTGCTCACCTCCCTCGCCTGCTCTTAAAGGGGAGAGGAACATTGAAGTCGCAGGACACATTTTCTGTAAAGGGCACCGAGCCCAATAACTCTGAGACGTCAAATGCCCCCTGAAGAGGAGTGTGTCCTGGGGATATTTTCATGCTAAATGTCAATCATTTTCGGCTTCCCTTTCCCAACCTCTCACATCAAAACCTGCCTTTATTTCTCTCTTACGTCAAAGGCCAGTCCAAACATTAGAACGATATTTTTCTCTAACTTGAATTCGGTGGCCACATCTCACCCTGAAATTATTTTACTCTACAAAAAGGAATTATGTGTTAGCAATTCAACTGTCAAGAAAAATGAAGATTCTGGCACTCGATATAAATTGGTTGAAGATGGTGATAAACATTTAAATAATATCTATCACCAGTATCAAAATACTGCATTTTGAGAGGACAAAGCTCAAAACTAGATATTTCATCTAAATAGCATTTGGCTACATACATAGCATTTGTTCGAGTAATTGCCCCAAAATGAAGTCCTGATCACCTTGAAATAATCAATTGTTGACAATCATCTTGAGTAGGAATGATTTTTTTTTAATGTGCCATCAACTATCGGGATAAACCTCAGGGTCATTTACTCTATATAGCTCTTTGTATCTCAAAATAACTCAAAGAGGTCAGATGATACTCATATCATTGCATTAAAAAATGCTTTCCTTCCTAGATATATGTTTATATGTTTCTTTCTGTTTTGATATTCCTGTATCACCATGACACTCTTGCCCACACTTTCTGAAATGTCTGAATCTTTTCTATTTTGAAATAATAAAACCGTATGTGTAGTTCAAACATGAAGAAAAAAAATTTCAATTTAAGACAATTCAAAATGCCTTAAAACTAAGACAATAGAAAACAAGCATTTAGCTTTATTAAATTCATTACTACATTGTTGAATTACTTCATATTTTATGGGAAACAGCCTTTTGTTAAACAAAAGATCCTAGAATTTGTCTTCTCAAATTTCTGCATATACTGAGATTGCTTCATTCAGAACTTGCTGTTTAAAACTAAGACAAACACAGGTACACAGAAAATAGCAAACTCCTTAATATTTTGCATAATGTAAACACAAGAAAAATACACTTTCAACATGTACTCTTCTTTTATAAATGTCCAGTTATTCACCAAACCATTCTTTTTTCAAAAACAGGCTTCTAAAAATGAATCATGATTTCTATGCAGCTGGACATCTGAGGGCGGCCAAAGATGCACACGGCAGGTGTATGTCCATTCTCTGGTTTCTGTGATTCTGGAATCCAAAAGATTCTGATCCTTGTTAAATGATATGTTGCCAAGAGCTGGTCAAATCTGAATTCCTTTAACAGCAAAACCTAGCCCGAACTGATCTGAGGCTGTTTGGTCTTTGTTTATTTACACCAGTTCATATCAATACATATATATTTGGCTACGGATGTGTTAATGTGTTTGACGATGGAGTATTTCCTCTGCCCCACAGGGCAAGCTACCATGCAGAGGCACAGCTCTGAATTCTGAAACATATCTGGCTTCAAGGTTTGGATGAGAAATGGTGGGCCTTGATTAAGCTTATTAAATTCACATTGTGCTGTTCTGAGCATTATTCAGGTAACGGCATCGCCTATGTTACCACCTGAACCATCCTTTATGGGGCATTATCCTCTCCCACTAGATTCTCCAATGACTCCCTCTCGCTAACAAAGCAATCCCTCCCTTTGTCTCGCAGCCCAGTCTTCCTGGTTACCTGCTACTCCCTCCGTCTCTCACCTCCTTACACCCCAGAAGCTTCACCAGGTTCCACGTTTCCCCATCCTGCTACCCAGGGTCCCCTTTTTCAGACTGGCCTGAACAGTCTCAAACCTGAATGACAGCAAGAGAGAGGCCCCAGAAATACTTTCCTACCTCCTTTCTACTTCCCTAATCTCTCCCTCACCAATTCCTACCGGATTCTACACAAGATTAATCTCGTCACATTTTCCCACGTTGTTCAAACACTTTCCTTGATTCAAATACTACAGTGAAAGAGAAGAAAGCCAAAGTATGAGACTAGCATTTAAGGACTGAAGAAGGTAGACCAACCTTCCTTTCTGCATCTGCTGCTTTTCACCAGCACAGACCTTTCACCCCAGTCACAACGAGCACAGCCCCCGATCTCCCCCCACACCAAAAGGCCGAGTTGTTCTCATCTCTTTTGCTCACGCCATCTGCCCCATGACCTGAAATTCGTGACAAATTCTTTACATCGTTATCTATTGTAATTCCACTCATGCTTCAGACTTAGCTGAGATACCACGCTGGCAGACAAGCTCTCTTTTGCCTTCCTAGCCCACAGTGGGCTCAGCTCCGGACTTGCCGCAGCTCTCAGAGTCTGGCTGTTTCTTTGGTGCCTGACAAGCACTTCTTTGTATCACCAGAGTAATTAATTTTGCACGCATATGTATCTTGCTTCTTGCGACACAACATAATCCCTGCCCTCATGAGGCTAATGGTATACCAAGGAAACATACTGCCATGAAGGGACATTAATGAAATGATTATAAAAAGTATTATGTACACAAATATATATGTTTACAGAAAGGAACTACGTAAATTTAACAATTCCAAAATAATTTTCATATACTATACCTGTCAACGCATTCTGAGTCAGCCTGTCTTCCATTCAAGTTAAAAAGAAAGTTAACTAATAGAGGTTCTCTGTACAAGTGAGGGAACAAAAAGGAACAGGGGAAGACAAATAGCTGGAGCAGTTTCTTTGAGAAATCAGTCTGTCACCACCTTGATGTTCTGGGATTCACCCAGAGATGAGGTTACCGATCTAAAGCATTAGTGAGGCCCCGACCACCCTGCCCTTCCCAGAATTCCGTCCAGGGAATAAATATCACAGAATGGCTTTTATGCTTAAAAGTTATACTCGTAACTTTTATGAAAGTTGGCTCTAAGACCCAAGAGTATGAAAGCCATTTGTGCATTTTCTACTGGCCCATTCAGTGTCTCCTGTAACAAAGCAAAACAAAATTCTTTACCAGAAATTAGGGCAAGGAAGTTCCAGAATTTAGGACAAGGAAAAATCCCCCTGCGACAGTTGCCATGTCCATTGTTTTTGGTGCCCAAAGCTCCTTGATGCACCACATTTCCCCTTGATCCCACCGCCAAGGAAGCTCGAAACCAACTAAGTAATAAAATTCATGAAATCAAAACACATTTGATTCTCCCTCCTCCGTGGTCATTTCCTCCTCTATATGTTTGTAAATCATCTCAATTCCTTTTTGGAATAAAAGCATTGTCTTGCATAAGTCCAAGAAATTCAAGTCCCTTTTCTATATAAGTCTTATTGTCAGCACAATTTTGGATTTCTCTGTTCATGGGACTCTCTAACACATAATCCTCCAAAAAGCTAGGATGCATTATTTGAACACGTGCTTATTTTTTAAACAATGGAATCATCCAAGCACATGCCAAGGAGGGACATCGGAAGAGTATTCTAGTGGAACCCAGTTTTCATAAATCCTTATATAATACCTCAACACGATTCAGTATCAAACCTAAAGAAGTCTTTCTGAAATGTATCAATTCTGAATTCACATGTGCTCCTAAATTATTTTCCACATTTGGGAAATTTAGAACTTAATGACCAGTCTGAAATCATAACTACTAATATGTAGGGAAACCAACTCTCTCACATTATTCCAATCATGCAGCAAAGGTGAGGGATTAAATGCATTTAATCATCTGTGTCTCTGATAACTGCAATGCCCATCTTGCAAGAGTCACAGTTTTTATTTGGGACAATTCCCTCTACAAATTATAAATCACAAGAGGGCTTCATGTTGATAACTGAATAGCCATGTTGTAATATTTATGTCTCATAAAAAAATAGAATTAATAATCAATGAGCTAATTGGATTAAATCATGCGCTCACAGAATAATTCACTTTTCCTCACACATGCTTTTAATTGGTGATATTGTGTTGTCCTTCTAGAGTCTATTAAGAAGAGACTTTCTATAATAAAACAAATGTCCATTTCACAAGTTAGTGGAATGAAGGGGGCAAGGAACGGTTAGTGACATTCTGTTTAATACTGTATTTGGCATTTCATAAGCGAGTTACAAAAAAAGAGACTCTTTACTTGGGCTCACAAAATGATTCCAATTATTCTGTAAACCATTCCAATTTCCGTGCTGGTTATTAACAACCCAACTCCTCACTACATACACTGTCGTCACCATCACAGCCACCAAAGGCAGATTTGCATCTACAAATTGTTAAGGGTTTAAATATGGCCTTTAAAAAAAAAACAAGTCACATATAAATGCCACTTATTTGGGAACAGGCTGGAAACATTTATCATATTCCAAGTCAATACGAACAATATTTGTGCTCGCATGAAATTCTGGATTCTTTTCCTAACACTCCAAGGCAGTCAGTTGTGGATCACATGCTGCTGTACACATGTACACAACTCCTTGTTCAAAGCAGGGCCAGGGGGGAGCTGGAGGGAGACAAAGTCTGATGGGAGGGAGTGAAAGAAAATTGTCACAGAGGACATAATGCCTGACTTGGATGTAAAGGGAAAAGAGAAATTAGCCAAGTTAGAAAGAAGGGCTGAGCATAATGGACATCGGGAAGCACACATGAGAGATCTGGAGGCATAAGAGGACGGAGCAGGCTTGTGAGCCAGCAAATAATTCTGAGCATGGGGAATGTCAGGTGCCACATCTGAGGTCAGGCAGGAGTATGTCATCAAGAGCTCTGCATGTTGACAGAGCGCAGATCTTACGGAGGTGACAGGAGACACTTCGTCATGTAGAAAAATCATTCCAGTAGCAAAATCCAGAATGATTTGGAGGAGGAGGGACCGACCAGGAGCAAAAGATCCAGAGTTTGTGAGTGAGGAAGAAGCGATGGCCAAGAAGGGAGGCGGAGGGAGATGGAAGAAAACGAGCGAGGGGCTCACAAGGAAACTCAGTCACGGGTCCACTGAGAACACCACGCTCATCTCACTCGGACTGCCTCTGAGGAGCTGGGTGTTCCCTCCTGTCCCACGTCACAGCCCAAAGACACCTCCAGAGACGTTGTCTTCCTTCCCGACCCATGTGTGCACTTTGACCTGGATCCTTACCCCACATGACGAGCACATTGATGAATCTGCCCCTTCACATAAAACCACCTCCACCAACAATAAAACCTGCCCTTGGTCCTTCCTCTGTTCTCCGCTAATTCCCATTCCCTCCCTCCATTTCCTCACCAAACTTCTTGAAAGTATGACATATACAATATAAAATATGTACATTTTATATATTTATGTAATAGAAACAGATGGCGATAGTTTGAGGAGCAAACAGAGATGGAAAAGAATATATACGTGATATTATGTATGTATACATATTTTTTGTTTTAGCCTTAACTCATCGCCATCTGTTTCTAACAAAACTTCTCGATTGAACATTCCTACTGAGTCACCTACGATTTTGTAATTGCTAAATTCAAAGTCCTATTACTGAGTTGTTCCTAACTGACCCAGAAGCATTAAAACTTTTCCTTTTCCCCATCACACTTACCACCAATTTGCATATTATACATTTATTTCGTGTCTTTCTCCCTTCTGTGGGATGTAAGTTTCTGTGAGAACACAGACCCTGCCTTTTTGAATCACTGTCTGGAGGAGTGCCTGGAATATAATAAGTGGCCAGTGAATAATTCTTGGATAAGTATCACCCACCTCCTGGCCCAAATCCCTAAGTCAGAAATGGAAACCACGCCCAAATTGGGTCAACTTCAGTCTTTCCCCTTAGAATTTAAACTTGGGACCAAAAAAACCAAGCCAGTGTGTCTGAGTAGGTGTAAACTGATGTTCACAGTGAACGGAGAATAAAACAGATACGGTAGAGAAGTTGAGACCTGAGATAGAGAACATCCCGGTAAGATTTAAGAGCCTAGTTCCATTTACCCTAATTATCAAAATGAATGCTATCCTTGGCTTCTGTGAAATACCTCAATACAGTATGTTCACTTTTCAGCTTAAACTAATTTTAGACTCTTTTTCAGTTGCTCACTACCATGGGATAACTTACTAATAGTCTAGGGTTGAATAGGCTCAAAATAAACATCCTAAAGCCAAT
Source organism: Smutsia gigantea (assembly GCA_032199065.1). Taxonomy (NCBI): domain Eukaryota; kingdom Metazoa; phylum Chordata; class Mammalia; order Pholidota; family Manidae; genus Smutsia; species Smutsia gigantea. Next base: position 9,619 of record JAVSCE010003192.1, on the reverse strand, counting down.
GTTCAAAGCAAAAACAGGAAAGATAAGAGGGCAGAAAGTCAGAGTTCCCATTCTAATTCCCAGAATGAACAACATGTGTAAATATATGGACAATGGTTAACTTACTTTAATGATAATGTGACGCACCACGGGTGCATCCTCTTTATGATTGACAAACCCTTTATGGGGTCCCATACTTAGGTCCTGTTTACGGGAAAAGAGCTATGTTCGTGTCTTCTCTAAACAAGATTACACACACATTCCTTTTAGCTCTAATGCCATGTTGTGAAATTAAATTTAGAACAAATTTTACCTCCTGCCGGTTTTCCTTAGCCACAGACAAGGGCGTCATTAAGCACAACAGCTGAAGGCCCTGGGGAGGGCAGAGCAATGCAAACCCAGACTGCAGGTGAGCGAGAGTGGGTCCCGCCTTGGCGCTGGGAAGCAAAGCTCTCTGCTGGAACAGGATCGAGTAACTGTGCGTGTACACCACGCTGGTACTTACCAAACAGACGCCGATGGAACAGGAATTTGCCAGCGACCAGTCCTGTGAGAATGGCCAAGAGCCACAGAAGCACCTTCAGGAGCCTCCAGCCGCCTCCTCTGGGGTATTTGTTTGTTACAAATGAAAAACAGTTTCCAACAACGATGACATTGGCTTCTGTTTGGCTATGAGAAACCGGGTCCTCCGCGAATATCAGGAAGTTAAAGAAGATCACCAAGTAAGCCACGAGCATGCGGGACCAGGGATGCTGGAAATAATACCGGAAGTCTTTACCCATCCTTCAAGGCTTCAGCTCTGCCGTTTGCCTGTGTAGGAAAAGACACACGGGGTGAGGGCAGGAACGCAGTCCTCCCGCCGTCTGTCCCCGTCACCAGCCTGAGAAAGGCCTGTCCCTGCTCACAGCACCAAGACACTTGCACGGCGGGGGAGAGGACCTACCACCCCACCCCGTCACCTAACCGCACGCAGATCAGAGAGGGTTCAGGAAGCAAGGAGAGGAGAACGGGGCTGAGCGAGGGACGGGAGAGAACGGGATGCTGTCCACAACCGGCATGAGGGCAGAGGACATCAGAGGCCGACTCGGGAGGAGGCGCAGAGCAGAGACAACGCCATGCTGCTCCTCTTTCGATTATTGTTTGTATGGTATGATCACGATACAGAGTCATTTAAAAATCAAAGCGATGAAGAAGTAAACGGAGCAGCCATTGAGAGCCATGAGCATCCTCCTCCGCCTGCACCCTTCTCCTCAGAGGTAAAGTCCCTAAGAATTTGGGGAATATACTTTCAGATCTTATACTGTACAGTCACAAATGTGCCTATGTGTACGTGTTTTTATAAAAATGTCCACAGTCTGGTTGTCAGGTACCTTCCACACGGAGTAAGTTCCACAGGACAGCCAAGCCTGTGGTCCGGCGGCCGCCCAGGAGGGACTGGGGGGTGCTCCTGCGAGAAGCGAGAGAGGGTGAACGCCCCAGAGGTGGCCGCTCAAGGCTGGAGGACAGACAGCAGGCCTCTCGCCCTGTGAAGGAGGCCCAGAGGCTCAGGGCAGGCGCAGGAAAGGCACAAGCCAAGGGTCGATGGGCCGCAGCAGCGGGGCCTGAGCTGGATGTGCAGGGGTCCAGCAGCTTTCTCAAAGCGCTGATGCCCAGGCCTCACCTCCTTGCTGCCAGGGAGCCGCCTGCCCACACAGAGCACAGCCTGCCTAGGCCCACTGGGACTGCGACTGCGTGGCCAAGCCCATCTAATGCTGGGTGGCCTTCGGGTCTGGTGAGGCCATTTGCCGAGATCTCAGACTAAGCTACATCTCTTTGTCTTCAGCAATAAAGCTGATGAAACTGGGATAAAACGTTTAATAATAAAGGCAGTAATTTCACGGCCATCTGCCTACTCCTTTTCTCCTTCCTCTACTTAGAACTGAGAGAAAAGGGACCCTCACAAAGCCCACAGCCCTGGGCCTCAGGCTCTGTGTGAAATGTCTACAGGCCTCATTATTTCATTCTGTCATCACGACCCTCTGACCTCTCGTCATTACCGTGAGGAACACGGATCAGGCAACTTGCTCCAGGGCCCAGCAGGAGGGCTCTGTCTGAGCTTCGTCTGCCCCCGAGGCCTGCTGGCCTTCCCCTGCCGCAGCCCGGTTGCCCACCTTGGAAGGACCCAGGCCCAGCCCCAGCCCCAGCGAGGTCACCCCTTCCCACCCTGGGGACATTCTTCTCCAGAGATGATTAATTATCCAATATATATTTCTATAGGCCAGGAAAAAATATGTAAGAGGCAGAACCCTCCACGAATCCTGAGCTCTTTGGGAAAGAAGCACCCAGAGATAAGCACTGGCATTTTACAAACGTCCAGAAGTCCAAAGATCAAGCCACAGGCCTGAGGCAGCTCCAAGTCAACGGAGGATCTGAGATCCAGGACCCAGGCTTCCAGACCCCAGGCCAGTATTAGGGGCTGATGAGTGTCTTAAATCCACGACGTAAGCTAACGAAGACTTGTCTGAACTGTTTCAGAAAAGCAACGTGCACACCAAAGGGTGGGCAGTAAAATTTCATGAACAAATGAATAGTCAGTGCGCTTTGGAGTCATTAATCCTCCAGGCAATTTCAAGTCCCTGGTGATCTTTACAAACACTCTGAAATACCTGTTCCCAGAGGCCGCAGCTCAGATGGCTCGAGAATGGCGACTATAAAAAAGTGTTTTTTTTTTTAATGTTAGATTCACCACAAGCACAGCAGCAGAGACGTGGTTCATTTCTCACACCAAAGAGAGCAGAGAAGTGGCAAAGAACAAAAATGAACATCGTGCGTTGTGATGATATTCAACATGCGAGGGTGCCAGGATGGGTCAGCTGGGACCTGACGTCATGCAGCGGTTTTGGAAATGCCCAAAGGCTGCAGCCACGCAAGGGCACATGGGGGTCCCCTCAGGGCCGCGGAGTGTGGAAGCAGGAGTGGTCCCTGCACGCCCACTGGACGGGGGGAGCATGTAAGAAGTGAACCGATTTCTGCTGCTTCTCTTACCACTTGGCCTCCCCCGTCCCTACCAGCCCCCCACAATCAGGGCCCTGAGTACGTCACCCCTGGATTCTTTTCCTAATAAATGCTTTGTGGACGGTCAGTCTATACATATTTGACTGCTCTTTTTAACTTCAGAATCTTGCTCTGCGAGCTGTGTCATGTCCATATGCCCAGAGTGAACTAGAACATCCAGAAAAGTCTGGACACAGCTGTTCCTCTCCAGCATTATTTTACCTCCAGAACTAGAGTATCGAGCAACAGCCCTGCCCCAGGACAGAGCTTAGTTCCCACAGTAACGCTATGATGCTGCTGCTCCGGCGCCACGGGAAGAAGCCAGTGTGGGCAGCAGCTGCAGCCGGACGGACTGCCCTCTCCAGGATGCTCGGGAGCCGGCGTCTGGATGTGAGCCTGTTCCTGGCCCCTGCACTCTCCAACACACCAGAGCGGGAAGCGTGTCCTCCAAGGAAATACTTCCCGTCATGTCCTCACTGATTATGCAGACTCAGTGACTTAGATACTAGAGAATGAGCAGAAGACCCCATACTGATCATTTGGTCCTTTCATTTTATGCTAAACAGGGCTGATATGCCCTCTTGCCTCATACTCCACAGCCAAGTGTCTTCCAGGGGCCCCAAACTTTCAGAACCCACACAGTAACTTGAACAAGACCTCTGCTGGTGCCTACTTCCTGACGTCACGAGCGAGGCTGCCGAAACTCCGCCTCATCCCCCGGCCCTGGTTTCCGGCTCCTTGGGTCCCATGCCCAGAGCACCCAAGCTGGCTTCCCCTCCACAGTTCACATACAGCATCTTTTCAGTCCACACAACCGTTCCGTGAGTCTCATGTTAAAATCCACAATGGCGGCTGTTCAAACTGACTACGCCACACAGAGTACATAGTCAAACAACCCTTTAAACTTGTTGAGATTCAACTCTGCAACCATAAACGAGATTTTATCTTAAACAACATGTTTTTACCTTAGTTCTGGGCATATCCTAGTGAAATAATGTTTATGTGTCTGTCTCTATCACTGGATCGTAAGGCCCTCGGGGAGGGGCTGTTCACTTCCGGGGCACAGCACAGGGCTGGTGCATAGCAGGCACCTAACAGACACATACCGGCTGAGGCGGGAGGCCCACTCGGAAAGAGAAGCCCCTTCCCTGTTTAGGTGAGATGGGGAGAAGCAGCCACTGGCCCCCACCAAGGGAGAGAGGCCAGAGCAGCGGACGCCAAGACTGCACGGGAGGCTCCGGGAGGACCGGCAGCCGCGCCCCCGCCCGACGCCAACGATGAGAATACTCTTTCCAAATAGTGAACCTGAGGCCTAGCCTCGAGTGACTTCGAGCAAATGACCAAAGAAGCCCACCCCAGGGCCCGGATTCAACCCCAGGCCCCTTGGCTTCCACACTGTGCTATGCCTCCCTACACAGACACGAAGTCCAAACACCTGCCCTTTACATGTTGGCTAGAAAGTTCCCGATATAAAGCAGTCTGATATAAAAGATGCACAGTCATTCTCAGATGAACGAGCCTGCTATCACTATTGAGACTGACCTCACTGGCGCGGGACCATGTGACTGAGCGCAGGGTAGCCTGAATTGTCCCATCATTCTCTGAGTATCAGTGGGGGTAGCTGAGTTGGCCTAACTGTCCTTTCGCAATGCACCACTGATTTTATTCTGGGAGTCTCAGCTGTGCTCGGAGAGAACGCCGCACCCCCGAGGACTGGACCGGTGAGCACCATCGCGCTCCTTCCCGTGGGCAATGACGTCACCGAGGAGGCACCGCTACCAGCGCCCTGGAGCCTCTGGCTTTTCCCATGACACCGTGAGGAAGATGTTGGTGACTATAGACTGAGATAACCCACAGGCCTTCGGTCCCAGTTTCCAGCTCCAGAGGGACTCATATCTGCAGTAGACATTAGGAATGCCACACATCTTACTACAAGCCAGAATTTCACTTGGCACTAAAGACTAAGAGTGGCGAGGAATTCACAGGAGAAAGGGGAGAGGAAAGGGTGCCCAAGCTGGGGAGATACTCTGAGCAAACAGACGACACTGGGGCCGGTACAGAGCTGTCTGTGGCTGGAACACAGAACTTGGGGTTTCTTGTGAGAGGTAAGGATAACCTGGAGCCGGTTCAAGGGAGATTGTTCTATATTCACTGAGTAGAGAATAGGGCATCAGAGGTTTCGGAGCAGAAGAGTGATGTGGCTGGAGCAGAGTTTGGGGAAGATTTCTCTGTCAGCGTGCGAAATGAAAAATGGGTGTGAGGCTCCAATGATGACAGTGGGAAACTAGCTTGCAGGCAACTTCAGCAGTGTGAGTGAAAGGTCATCAGCTCTTAGACTGGGGCAACACGGATGCCCCAGCAATGGCTGTAATATCCGGTTACCCACAGTGCCCTGACCTCCTTACTCATGAGAGCCTTAAGGAATAAACAGGTTTTCTCAAGGCTTTTGGGACGGTGGGCTTCGTTTCTCGTGGCAGGGACCCCGGCTCGGGCAATCAATTTGCACAATGACAAGTCCCACTGAGACGGAGTATTTCGTGTACATTTTTAAGAATTTATGGATGCATATGGAAAAGTCCTTCATGAACTCATATGCTACAAAAAAGGCATTTCTAGCCAAGTGCCCCGCACCCACAGCAAAGCCCTGCTAATATAGGTCTTAGCATCTTGTAACACCTCACCAGGTAACATGGACAGACCATCTTCACTGTGGAACACTATTCTAAGATCAAAAAAGAATCTCTCCAAATTTTCTGATGCTCCTTAGCATTTATGTCTGAAAACTCATCTGTAACTCCTGTTCTTAAAGATGACTGCCCATGCTCTGCCAATAGTGTGAACTTTATTTCAGCACTTTGAATGCAATTTCTTTAAAAAAATTTGTAAATAGACTTTATATACTTCATTTTTTGTGGTATATGTTTCATGACACATACAGCTGTGTTTGGACAGTTCTTGGCTGTATTAGTACAAAATAAAATTAAAGGCTGTTTTCAATTAGCCTGTTGTATTATACTAAAATACAATACAGTAGTTAACTAGTATATAGTATATATTACTATACTACTATAAATATGCTTACTAAAATACAGTACAGCAATTATACTCATACTAATACACATATGCTAATTATACTTACACTAATATACATATGTATGTTGCTATGCATATGCTAATCACAATCTTACACTAACATACACATGTGCTGAAATACATATGCTAATATGCAAAGTTCTTTGCAGTTAACAGAACACTTTTTACTATCATTTCTTTCATCCCTCCCTAGATATAATCACTTTTAGAATTGTATGTCAGGGTGGGTGAAACAGGTGAAGGGGATAATGAGGCACAAAGTCTCAATCATAATATAAATTAGTCATGGGGATGGTAGTACAGCACAGAGAACACAGGCAACAGCTCTGTAACATCCTCCTAGGTTGACAGATAGTAACTGCACTGTTGGGGTGAAGATTTAACAAGGTGGGTAACTGGAATCACTGTGTTGTATACTTGAAACCAATATAATTTGCACCTCAACAGTACTTCAATAAAAAATATCAACAGCAAAAGTAAATAAATAAAATTGTACGTCAAAAGGGCAGGCAGTTAAATTATTCAGTATTATTTCCTTAAAAGGTAAGTGATGACAGCAGCCTATACTGGCATCGTGTTTCGCCTGCCCGTGCCTGGAGTGGGCGAAGAGCAGCGGGAGAGCGGCCCCAGAGCGAGGGGTGGCAGCCTGCACACCCGTGTTCCAGGAGCGGCTGGTGTGGGGGGCGCTGCAGCTCTCACTGGCTGCTCATCTGCTCTGCGGCCTCGGGCAAATGCCCACCTCTCTAAGATTCTGCGTCTTCACCAGTAAAATCCTACGGTAGCTACTTTCCTCACAATGTGGGAGTGAAAAATACAGATTTCATTTGTCAAGTGGCTGCTCACTTCCAGGTACTTCCTACCCTGAAGACCACTGTTCAAATAGTGACTCTCGGTCATTCCCATTAAAAACAAGCATGAAAATATCATCAACTCCATGTTACTTTACTGAGTGATTTTCTATGCTATTCTCAGTGTTAAAGGATTTTAACGCAACTGTACAGGTAAAGGCTGAATGTTATCCTCATTTTACAAATACTGAAACTGGGGCTCAGAAAGCTGGACATAGGTCCAAAATCATACCAAGTCTAGACTTGTTGATTCCATAGTAACACTGTTTGTTTGTTCGATGTTTGCCAACTGCTTATTCAGTCTACCCAAGAGGGTTACTGACAGACAGCCCTGTTGCCTTGCATCTTATGCCTCATTGAGGAGAAGAGACAGTAAACTGAGAAAAATTAAGTGCAGACTATTTTAGAAAGTTATAAGCTGATGGAGAAAACGGAAGCAGGAGCAAGTTAATAGGGAGTGCCGAGCTTATAAGGTGACGTTTGAACAGAGACGTGAGAGAAGCAAGAGAGGGAAGTAGGTGCCTGCAGAAAGAGGGATCCAGGCAGAACAAGAACGGGTGAAGGCCTGCGCTGAGCCATCAGGGTTAGTGCGTTAAGGGAGCAGCAAGGCCAGGGTGACTGGACAGGCGTGGGCGCAGGAGGCTCCGAAAGGACGAGTTGCGGGAGGGGGCCCCAGATCGCCATCAGGCCTTGAGGCCACCTGTGCACGGGGTTTCCATACCACGTGGGTCGGCACGTGCCAAAGGGACCCGATCTAACTTAGGTGCTGGAAGGGATGCTCTGTCTGATGGTTGGAAATGTGCCAACTTTTGGTGTGTTTAAAAGGAAGAGCGGAGGACTTCCGGGAAGATGGCGGTGTGAGCAGGGTGGCAGAAATCTCCTCCGAACACTATATTTATCTACGAAAACACAGAAAATACATCTATTCCTAAAAGAGAGACGAGAATACACAGGAAAGCGCACAGCGTGCAGCTACACCCGAGAGGACTCGGCACCCCAAGAGGCGGGTAAGATACGGAGCCGCGACCCGGCGGGACCCGAGCCTCCCCCACCCCAGCGCACCGGCGGGAGGAGAGGATTCAGAGCCGGGAGGGAGTGGAAGTGCACCCCGCGAAGTAGCCAGCCCCGGTGATCTGCGCGGGGAGCGCTGACCCACATTGCGCAGTGCAGCGGAGATTGGAGAGACAGAGGGGCAGGATCTGAGCAGGGAACGCGCCAGGGTGCTTGCAGCCGGCTCCCGGGAAGGAAAAAAAAAAAGCGCGCGCTTTCTTCAGCGGTCTTAAAGAGACAGGAGCCCAGCGGAGGAGCCGGATCGCCCCAGCACACTCAGCCCAGCAGGCTGGGAGTCCTGGGGAGTTTCAGACGCCTTAGCTGGCGACTGAGGAAGCGTAGCCATACTTAACCCTTCTCACTGAGATCAACAGCCTCCTATTCGTTCCCACCCCTGCCAGAGCGATAAAGGGCCCTGCGGAGCAGCACAGTCACAGCTGTGGAATAGTGGGGCAATAGCGCCACCTAGAGCATTCCCACAGAATCTACGTCCGGTGGGCATTTTTTTTTTTGTTTTTTTTTTGGTTTTTGTTTTTTCTTTTCGTTCTTTTTTTCTTTTTTCTTTCTTTCTTTTTTTCTCTTTTTTTTTCTTCTCTTTTTAAAGTCTTAAAGAGCCCAGCTGACATACGTGGCAACTATCAGTGACCAAATTATACAGCCATGAAAAGACAGAGGAATATGGTTCAGACCAAAATCAACCAGACAACCCCAGAGAGGGAGTCTGAAGGGATGGAAATGCACAGCCTCCCTGAAAAAGAATTTAGAATAAAAGTCATAACCATGCTGATGGACCTACAGAGAAATGTGCAAGAGCTGAGGGAGGAAGTGAGGGAACTGAGGAAAGACAATACAGAAATCAGAGAAGCGATCGACGGGCTTAACAGCAGAATGGATGAGATGCGAGAGACTGTTAATGGACTAGAAAACAGAGATCAGGAGTACGGAGCAGCTGAGGCAGAGAGAGAGAAAAGGATTTCTAGGAATGAAAGAATATTAAGAGAACTGTGTGACCAATCCAAACGGAACAATATTCGCATTATAGGAGTACCTGAGGGAAGAAGAGAGAGAAAAGGGATAGAAAGTGTCTTTGAAGAAATAATTGCTGAAAACTTTCCGCTGGGGAAGGAAGTAGTCTCGCAGTCCACCGAAGCTCATAGATCTCCCAACACAAGGGACCCAAGGAAGACAACACCAAGACATAATAATTAAGATGGCAAAGATCAAAGATAAAGACAGGGTATTAAAGGCAGCTAGAGAGAGAAAAAAGATCACCTACAAAGGAAAACCCATCAGACTATCATCAGACTTCACAACAGAAACCTTACAGGCCAGAAGAGAATGGCATGATATATTTAACGTTATGAAACAGAAGGGCCTCGAACCAAGAATATTGTATCCAGCATGATTATCCTTTAAATATGATGGAGTGATTAAACAATTTCCAGATAAACGAAAGTTGAGAGAGTTTGCCTCTCATAAACCAAAACTACAGGATATCTTAAATGGACTGCTCTAGATGGAAGCACACCTAAGGCTAAAAAGATGTCACCAGAGGGAAAAAAAAATCATAGCAAAGAAAGCAGACCATCCAAATACCAACTAAAGGCAAAGAATAA